>APFE031732833.1:0-80720 GCA_000404065.3 Pinus taeda
AATTCAAGTCTGCATGTAAGCATTGTCTTGTTCCCTTCTGGACTAATCAGAATGCATCCTGCTCCTGCTCCTTCGTTAAATTTAGAGCCATCAAAATATAATTTCCAAAACAAAGATGTATTTATAGGTTCTTCTACAAAATTAACACACTTTGAATTATCCGTTTGGGAAAAATTTTCGACTTGGGACAAAACTAAATTTTCTAAGTAAGGTGATGTATGAGCATTGAAATTGCTGAGGAAAGAATCTACCGAGTAATTTCCTATGATGCTACTGTTGTATGCTATTGCTTCATTTTCCCCCTCCAATTCTGTTACTATGTATTTCTGGTGTAATTCTCATTCAACCTTTATTTGATTTGGTTTACCATTGTATGGTAACCACATGTGCGACCAGTCGGTTGAAAAGTATCCATGGAGTTTTTCGGACCAATCCCTGCTAAGAATTAAGCCGTAGAATTCCGGGATATCAGCTACTAGAATGTCGATAACCTGACATACCTTGGGGTTAGACGACAATCTTATGGTGACTTGATTAAGTTCACCAATCACTTCGACTTCAGATCGATCAAGCTGAACTATGCGCACAACGGATTTTTGTGGTTGAACGTTTAACTTGGCACATATTGATCTGGGTAAAATATTTGTTGAAGCTCCAGAATCTACCAAACAATTGTGCACGTTTTTATTGAAGATTTCATAAGTGAGCATAAAAGGGGGAGTGTGAGATTTTGATCTTCCTCCAATCAAGGCGATGTCATTTGGATCGATCTTATTGGCCATGTTGATTGGGGGTCTTCCCATGTTGTGGGTAGCTACAACTGTAGGAAAAGATGTAGTAGGTACGACGTGTAATTCTTTCATCATTATCTTTTGTTGATGTTTCAATTTGCTCAATTCATAAAGAGTGATATTAGCCCTAGTCTTTTTCATGTCATCAATAATATTGTAGTCCATTTCATCCGAAACTATTAGTGTTCTTGATGGAGGTGCTTGATCTGGTTGGATTGGGCTAGATTGAGTCGCCTTAGCGGTCGTTTTCTTTGTTGCGACTTTTTATTTTACTGTAGGGCTTGTGCCCTTCTGCTTAGGGGTAGTTTGGGGAGGATCAAGTTGGTTTTTGCTTCGTGTGCTAACCGTAAATGCTTCTTGATCTTCTTCTTGTGGGAGGATGAAATCCCACATTCCTTGTAGTTCCACAATTTCTTCATCATTGGTCTGCCCTTCAGTGGTACTCTCTTCTTCTTCCTCTTCTTCGGATTCGACATTTGAGATAGCGTTGGGTGGTTTCGCATCCATTGAAGGGCCTCTTTTAAAAGCTCTGTAGGGCTTTTTTGAAGAAGTTTCTGCCACTTGTTTTTTTATGTCAATCATCTCATTGGACATGGTCTTTAATACCTTCTGCAACCCTTCTAAATCTAAAGGATCTTTCGTCTGTTTCTTCTTGGGGTCTTCCTTGAAGGTGACCTTTTTAGATTTGCGTTCTTCTATCACATATACCTTTTCCAAGGCTATAACGCGTTTCTCTACTGCTATCGCCTTCGTCAGGTTTTCAACTAAGGTTGTTTTATTTTCCCTATCTACAAAGACTGCTAAGTTTGATGGTAAGGCTGTGATATACCATTCACACCGTACTTCTTCGCTAGGTTGGGAAGCAGTGGGGATTTTGTTGAGGATCTTATTGAATCGTAAATTGAAATATTTGATGGGTTCTCTAGCTTCGGCTTTAAGATTGGATAAGTCACTGATTAACGTTGCCGTTGATCTGTCATCACCAAACTTGGTGAGGAATTGATTTTGAAAGATGTCCCAACTTGTTATAGACCCGGAGGGTAATGAAAAGTACCATGACCTAGCTGTTCCTTGCATTGTATAGGGAAAAAGCTGGACAACAGCATCTTCGTTGGTAACTTCGTTGAGATTGACAAAAAGCATGAAATTGTTAATGTGCTCTTCAGCTAGCATGCCTGCTTCTGGGTTGAATTTGGGTAGCCATTTCTCAGGATGGGCCGGTATTTGGCTCATGGGTGGAGGCATTAAAACTGCTCCAGGGTTGTTCCATGGAGATTGGGCCATTTTTGAGCTGCTAGTAATTGCAAGTGTAGGGGATGATACTTGAGGATGGGAAGATGAAGATATTATGATCTTAGACGATTGGGGAAGAGGGGTTGTGGAAGGTGGATGAGTGGTTTGGAATGAAGATGTGGGCGGTTGACTTCGCGGTGAGGGGGTTGAGATGGATGATGTAGATGAAAGAGTCTCACTGTCAGACTGCAGTGATGTTTTCCTTGCTCTTTTCCGGGTGGGAAGAAAGAATTCAGTTGGCTGGATGTCAAATTTTTCGCTCTTTAACCTGGTTAGGGGATGGGCAGGATTGTACTGTGAAGTCACGCTGCTTTAAGATTTATCAGACCCCAGTGTAAAAATAGAAAATCCCTGGAGTTTTTGAATAAGAGTTTGAACTTCAGGGGGTTCAATGGTAGATTGGTCTGAAATATTAGGGTATGTAGCAGCGGTTAATATTCGACCGAATTCTGATTCTGGATTCAAACGTACTGGGGAAGTCGGGGGAGTTGATGAGGGTGATTTACTCTCAGAATGGTATTTAGATTTCGATTTAGGTGCCATTCATAGTTTAGGCCCTCCTTCTAGCGCCAAATATGTTGAAGCCCCGAAAATCGGGTCGACAAACAAGGGGGATACCCACCCGGTCCGGACCTTGGTTGGCAGCTCCTTATCTGTTTGGTATAGTGGGTCCAACTGGGGATAACGGGACCAGTTTCCCGATCTTGGGTATGTGTGTGTGTGTAGAGTTAAATAATGTTGATCTAAGAGTACTTTAAAGATAATCTAATTCAGATTCTTTAAACTAACTCTAAGCTATCGTAATCTAATGAGAAACAACAAATCAAATCTATGCTAACCCGGGATGTATATCTTCTATTATGCGATCTAAAGAGATTTCAAATAATAACTGGTAATAAAGATCATTCAGCTATCATAAGAATAGAAATCATTTAAGATAAACCACTTTGCATAAGAAGTTAGGCAAAACAGTTGTGAACATCTTATTGCATAATAAGCTATTCATATGTCAAACATAAACAATATGACTCCACCGTACAGAAGTGCCAAATGGTAACCCATACATTCATGCAATAACATATAAACAACTGAAAACTATAAATTACTTAAAGAATATAAGCAGAAATGGTTAAGAGATAAAAGTACCATTTATGACTGGTTCCACTCATAAGCTTCAAGCAACAATGATTTATTTCTCCTTGCTCTAACATATACTAAGAGTACAGAAGTGTAACATCAGTAGCAGATATCAAATGCAAACATTAATAAACCTTGATCCATCCATTCATCAAAACCATCTCCGAGGGTGCAAAAGTGCATGTTCTGAGGACAAGTTTTTGAAAAATCTCCGGACCCTTCTCTAAATGCCGGAGAAGGGTTTAAATACTGCTAGATAATTAACTTGATTACATAGATTTAGGATCTAGTTTTCAAATGACCGTCCTTCTGATAAAGCAAACTATTTCTAAAAATTAAATCTGACTCTGAACTATTTCTGTATTTGCTCCTTAGTGCTGTAAGCATGCAACATTCGACTGGGAAGAGTTGGCTGGTTGCCTTCCCCTCTCGTGTGTGCTATAAAAATAGAAGTAACAAGAGCTGACACCACTTTCTGGTAAACTATAAGATATTTTAGAGAATCTTCCTCTGACTGGGTGTATTCACTGCGTGTATACTTGGTAATAACTCAAATTTCCCTCAAACTGATTCTGCTTTTGCTATTTTGGTTTCCGTCCTTGCGAACGACTGAACGAGTTAAAGACTTAACTCTCTGAACAATTCTCTGGATCGAAAAACTGCCTCCGTTCTTCATTCCGGGCTTTTCTGGTGTGTAAGCTTCATGGTTTTTTTGTAATCATGCTGCTTTTGTGCGCCTTTGATTCTGAGTTTTAGATGACCTATAGACATCAGCATCTGTTGAGTGATACTCTGGAATCTGTGGTCCTATCGTATGCGACATCCGTTTATGAAGGGATTTCTTCTCTGTTCTCCGAGCATTGGCGCTTTCCCCTTTTCCTTAGATGTTTCCTGCACATTGCTTCATGTTATTTCCTATTTTATAGTTTACGCAAAGGAAAAGAGTAATGGTAATAAAGATTGACATGAAAGCTTTAAATCTTATGTATGCATAATTATGACACTCATAGCGAACTGACCCTTCGAAAAACAAAAAGCTGTCATTCCTGAATACTTTGGCGTACAATCATTAATTTCTTTTTAAGGCGCGCGCTTAATTTTAATTAATGGACAACTTTCCTTGAATACTGCGCCGAGGAAAATTCACGTTTATTGCAGATCGCAGATCACAGATCGCATTATAGCATCGCGACATCGCAATATCGGATCATCGCAGTATCACAGATCGTAGAAAATTAGTCATTGTGTGTTACTTTACGCGATGTTGCAATATGCGACGTCGCATATCGGCCGTCGGAGGTTTCTTAAGTTTTTCATTTAAGAGCGCTTCATAGTGAATGCGATGCGATGAATTTCGCATCGCTTCTTCGTAGTTTATTATGCCCATAGAAAAAAATGTTTCATTCTTTTGTCGCCATAAAGCTTTAAGGAATAAAAACAAAAAATGTTCATAAAATTGTTTGTTTGAATTTTTATTAAGGGTCCCCATTTTCTTGGCGTTATTGCTAACATCAAACAAAGAGGGGGGTTGTTGGTGGCCACAACATAAGGTGAGACCCAAAATATAGTTCGATTATTAAGTTTATTGTAGTTAGTTTCCAGAATTTGTGATACTTTGTTTCAAGTTAATATAGTCCTTTGCTTTCAATGCGTGACTAAGAAATCATCAGATTGGTAGCAGACTTACGCTCACGGGAGGGCCCCCTGTCAAGTTATAAGGTTATTTAGTTTTGTTTATATTTCAAGTTTGCTTATAATGTGATAGAATTATGAAGTATTTTCTTGATTACTTTCATCACAGTAATGTTTTGATCATTTTGGTTTCAGAGCGCTGAAAAAAGGAAAATTACCAAAGAGATTTAACCTTCATATGCGTTTCCTTTCAAGTTTCATTACTAAGTTAATTTCTTAGATGATGAAAGAAATGTATTTTAGAGTTAAATGTTTTCATTAAGTTCCAAATGCTCCTTAGGTTAATTGATTAAATTTTAATGTTTATCTTCAATTAAGTTTTAGTTTTTAAGGCTCAAAACGATATCACCTGTACTCCTATGATGCAACTATCATGAGAAAAGTACTATTTCCATTTTGATGAAAGATAATATAGTAAGGGAAGAGATTCAAACAATGATGAAACAAAGAATAATGCAACAAACAAAGCTTTCCTAACTAGATCTTTTATCTTCACTTTCCAAATGCAATGCCAAAAAGTAAAAATGATTTTCACTTTTCCTGAGATGCACTTATATGAATTATGATGTTATTTTTGCTTTAAATGATTTAATGCAACTAATGAACCATTTAGTTTTCAATTATTGAAAAATGTGATCTATTTCCAATAATTACTTCCAAAAAATAACTTTTCATACAAGTGGTCTACTGCAATTTTAACGAAAAGTAATTTTTTCGAAATGAAAACTAATTCAATGCAAAATTGATTCCTTTAATCAATGCAATAGAGAAATCAATGTTTAATTAATATAAAAATCAATAATTCTCAAGCACACAAGTAGTAAACAAAGATCTCAATTGGCTCAAAACTTGAAAAAACTAAATCAAAATCTGATTTTTTTACCACTTCAAGAAAGAGACGATCTTTTGCATTCCACAAAGAAATTAGAAGCATACAGATAAAGAATGACGTAGATAAAGTAGAGAAGAGACCTCAGAGACCAGGACACACTAGAGTTTTCAGTAGAGACCCTAAAAATTCTCACATTCAAGGACCAACGCTACTTTATATAGAAAAACTTGTGCTGATAGAGTCATCAACGTTACTTTTCATAACAAAGCCTGTGCTAGCAGCACTATTATTTGTAGGAAAACCCATATTGGTCTTCAGCGCGGGTAAATAGTGGAAGACAGGGTTTTCAGCGAGACTGTACAGGGAAAAACACATGTTGTCAGTGCAATGTCACTGATAAAATACACGTTGAGTGAGGAAATTTTAGGAAAAACAAGAAAGACTCAAGAAGAAACTCTAGACCTGATACCTTAAGACACCATCAATTCAAAGTGCAGATTGAAAATCAATCTAAAGACGGTGTCTTTCGATGATTGGGAAAACTTAATGAGAAGGCAAAAAACAAAAGGAGGATGAAAAGGGTGTAGGCTTCCCTAGCAGAGTCTCTAATTTGTTAACCAAGCAATCCCTTCTACAAATAGAAGCGATCCCTCTAGCCCAATGTGTGGGTCTAGTAACAACCGTGACAAAACAAGCAAACTTCCCTAACCTAGATCAGAATGACAAATGATAAAGGGAGATGGCCTACCTCTCTCTTATACGTTTGACCTTTGATGATGATCTCAATCCCTTAGCTCCCAGGCTTGCTCCTCGCTATTCCTTTCATCTAAATACCTGCAAGAGAGATCAGAAGACAACAACAAGAGAGATCATAACATATGCATTCCAATATAAGTTATACAACATATCAAGGAGTATTGTACTAAGCAAACCATAATAGAAAAGATTATGGGAAGTAAAACATGCTTTGTATTAATATTTAAATCAAAGAGGGAAGCATACAACTAGTGCCTTGATGTTGAAGGCCTCCTTCAGGATGGTTCCAAGTCCAGTCCAAACTCAACAAGCTCTCCTTTTCTCTCTCACCAAAATGGCAGCATATAAGCACAATTGAGCATAAGAATGGCAACCAGAAATGACCAACCCATTGAGGAAAGTGAAGAATAGATTTATAGTGATGGAGAGGAGGTTAGAGATCCACCAAAGGGGGAAGAAGGTCCTTATCCCAAAGGTAATATGCCTAAAGGTAGGATCAAAGGCTCTAAATGGGAGTACTTGACCATATCTTCATCCAACAACTACCAGCTCGTCGTTCTCTAGGCTTCTAGTAAGAGAAGCTTCTACTCCATTTTTGGAGAAACTTCCTGAAGAGGATTAGCATGGATTTTCCTATCAAAAGTCACACTGCCAGTGCTAGTCACTAGTTAGACAAAAGGTTACCTGCATGGATTTTCCTACTAAAAGTAGTGTTGGTCTTGCAAATTAGGGTTTTTCACAAGTTTTTCCAGAATTACTTCAAGACATTAGTTCTCCATCTCTTTATGGATGCGTTGAGCATATATTCATGGTGAATGATTTTACACAAATTTTGTCGCTTTATGACATTTGTGATGGCAGTGGCACAAAGGATGACACTTTAGGTATATAGTTGGGAATGTGACAAACTATTGTGTAATAGATTTTATGATTTCATGTATTTCAATACCATGTTGATCTATTGAATGAATTGATTGGATTATGTTACATAGATGTCATATATCTTTGATTTGTGTTGTTTTATTGTGCATGTTCTAGTTATAGTGATCGTAACTAGGATTGGAGCGTACAAGCCAAGAAAAAAGTGAAACTTATAACGGATTCCAGGTAGGCATCATTCCATCATCCAGTTACTTTAAGGAGAAAATTGTATTCTTTCCTTTCTATTGTTCTAGGTCAATCCACCAGGCCTAGGGAAGACACTTATGTCCATAGTCATAGATTTTGTATAATAAACTGGCAACTCCACTGGGGATCGATTCAATCCCTTAGTTGTTTTCCTTTCCCTTAGTGTTTGTCTTGCCTCTTATTTAGATCTTCATAGTTTCACTTAGTCCTGATTAGACCTTGGAAGACTTGGCATTAAGTTTTCATTGCATTTTTTGTGTCATAACTTGAGATTCCTTTATCAATGCACCCCCTGGTATGGAGATAGTGCGTTGTAGTGCACTCTAACCTTGCTTGTACCTGCGTTGCAGTGCACCTCATCCCTCTCTTTGCCTGCGTTGCAAAGCATTGGTGCCCCGTAAGTGCCTATGTTTATCACTATTTTATGCCAAATTTTTACTTGCTCAGATTTGCTCTCTATCCATCCTTCTTCCAGATACTCTTCCTTGTGTCCCTCAGTGCCTTAGTGTCTCTGATAAGCCTCCATTTTGTTTGCTTGTTCTTTTGAGTGCCTCTGATAAGAATTGGTTTAGATTTTCCTTTGTTCTTGTCATTAGGTCATTAGCAAACTAAATTTTTTAGTCATTAGGTTCTTGAAAGAATTAGTGTTTTAGTCATTGTTTTGAAAAGTTTGCTTTTATCAGTGATTAGACATGCATCTCAGTTTTCTCTCATTTTGAAAATTAAGAGGAATCGAAAAGAAAAATCTTTTTGCATTACCATATAGGGTTTTTTGTGTAAATTTGAATTGGAATAGTTGCATTTTATGGGATTGCACTTAGCATATTGTTTGTTGAATTTTGTGTGTTACATACTCTTTGTCTCTTCCCTCCTTTAGATAGATTTTCATTGAAAGTGAAAGTTTCTATTACTTTGGGCTAGCTCGCATTTTAGGATATTCAGGTGAAATTCACAGTGAGCCACAAAATTGAAACCTAATCAAAGATAAAATTTAAAATCTTTTGAATCAACCTAAGGAGCATTTGTCACATTAATGCAAACATCTAGAGGTATAGGCTAGAAATGTGTTTCGGCATCTATAAACATAGGAGTTGTCATTGATTTATAGCATTGTATCCCGGAGGTGAAATATCATTCCACGTAAGTAAGTATATCAAACCATTATCCACGTACCTTTGGGTATATTGGACGACTCTCCAATGGGAACACTCTCATCGAATGGTTGCACCTTAAACAACACTAACGCCGACTGCACTTCCACGTAATGTTGAGTATATTTTGGAAATCCACCAGAGGTTGTTATCCTTTCCATAGATAACCGATTCATCCACCTTGTATACCGTGATACACATAACACAACATTTGGGGAGAGTTCTTGCACGTATAGTAAGTCCTTGGTTATCCAAGGCAGTTTATTGCAGTTCATAGTTGCTTGGTAAACCTTTATGCCTAGTTTACCCTCCTTTTGATTTGCTTTTTATGATAGTTGTTAAAATTTATTAATCCAACGTGGAAGAACAAACCCCTCCACTTTGTTGTTCGCGTAGAATGCAAAATAAGCCTCCTCTTCCACTAGAGGCTACTCATGGATGTCGTCAGAAGCATAAGAATACGTAAACTACTGAATCAGGAACTTCGGGAACTACTTCTGGTCCTCCTCCTAAAGCTGCTCCACCATAATCGTCTTTCCCTTTGAGTACTAAGCTCAAGATTACTTCGTCATATGTTGGTGAATCTGACATAGCTGAAATAGGAGCACCTGAGACTCTATTACTTGAGGTTATTGAGCTTGACTTTACTGAATCAGATACCTTATTACTTGAGATTATACAACCTAAGGTACCTCAACCGTCTTCACCTACTACTTCAGGACCTTCCTCTTCTCTTCCTCTGTCTCAGACACAACCACAAATTGTATATCTTGGACCCGACGGTGAACCCCTTCCACCTGGTCTGAGTCTTAAAGAGGTCCCCTAGGAAGAACCTCATCCCTCTTCTCTTGTTCATTGTAGTGGACTTCATTTCTATCAAAATTATCCTCTTCCTCCTCCTCAAACTCCAACACAAACTCCTTTACCTGATTCTTTTCCTTTCAACTCACCCGTTAGTTTCTTGCAGAAATATTATTTAGGACAGTTAACCATGACTGAATATTCTATGGTTTCCCAGTCTGTGTCCACCACTATGGCTGAGACAACTAATGTTGATTTCTCATCTATGTTTGCAACATAACCAAAGACACATCTGTATGGTGGCCCGTCTGTCCCACCTGGTTATCAATCATTATCTTGTACCTCCTCTGGTGTAACATCCAGTCCTTGGACCTCTCCCATGTTAGCTACTTCTGGAATTCCATCTAGAACTTAGTTAATGAGCGCTACCCATCCTTCTCCTTCTCCTCCACCTACACATACAATTGAGAAATAGGTTGGCCCTTATGTTAGTGAGCATGGTTACCTTAAACAACCTAACTATCCTTATGTTGGGTACCCTCCACTTGGGGGTTAGTATCCTCCATCATCCCCTCCTCCTTTGGCAGGGGGAGAACCTATTGTTGGTATAACTCAAATCGGTGCTTAGCCTTATCTAAATGCTCCATATCCTAGGATGGCAGCTAATGTTTGGAAACCTATTTTCCCCATACAACCTAGTTCGATCGTGGTTTCATCTTTGAATTCTCAACTTATGCCGCATTTGTATATCAAATTCCTACCCATCAATTTGTACCTCAATAAGCTCGAATTAATGTAAGCCAACCTTTAGAGGTTGTAACTATGACTCAATCTACTCCATCGTTATCTGGTACCTCCCAAGTTCCACTTACCCAACCTTTACAAGGTACCTTACAATATCAACCACTTAAACAAGGTATTCCTCAAATTCTAGTAAGATAGACTGGGTATGGTATGGCACAACCTCCACTAAATCCACCTTATGTTGGGATGATGTAAAATCCCATGGGGAAACATTATCAACCTTAGCAGGGTATCCCTCAAGTGCCTTACCAAGGCCAACAAGTCCAAACCCAACCATTCAAGCATTTACAAGGCTATCATGGAGTTGGACAACAAGGTTATGTGTATCTTGGTTATCAGAATCCTCCTTATGGTACCCAGGTTCCTCTTTATTAGAACCCTCCCTATCATGGAGCACCTACACTTGTTTCTCAAGCTATTCCCTCATATCCAGGCTACCCTCCACCGGATTTCAACAGGAAGTTTCCATTTGTGGCAACTCTTGAATTGCCAAATTTGACTCGGATCACCAATGATCCTATTTCTCATTTTCCTTGGTGGTCAATAATTCCTACGAAATTTTCTTATGATATCCCAAAATTCAATGGGAATCCTGGAGAATACTCATCGACACATGTTATGACTTATAATTTGTGGTGTTCTTCGAACTCCCTTAATGAAGATTCTATTTGATTATGTCTTTTCCAATGCACTCTTACCAGTACAACAACTAAATGGTATATTGAATTACCAGGAGCTTCGTTCAACAATTTAGCACCTTGGCTACCACATTCCTTACACATTTCCAGTTACCCATTCGATATGAGACTAGAACGGAACTTTTGACCAATTTCAAGCAATCTGATTCCACTCACATCTCCGATCATATTCATGAGTGGCAACGCCATCGTTGATTGGTTAAGGCATATGTTTTGGATTAATTGTTAGTGGAATGGTTTAATAAGTCTATATTATCACCCATAAAAGAAGACATAGCTAAGGGTGGAGTTGTTACTGAAGAGCAAGTGATTTCTCATGCCCAGTACTTGGATGTCGTTTATACCCAATCTGGCATGCTTTATGATAAGATATCGAACTCTCTACAACCTTCAAACAATGTTCTTGAGCCTCCTTGTAAAGAATCTCATGTTGTTGGTGGCATTATTGG
The DNA here is from genome assembly GCA_000404065.3 of Pinus taeda. Lineage (NCBI taxonomy): Eukaryota > Viridiplantae > Streptophyta > Pinopsida > Pinales > Pinaceae > Pinus > Pinus taeda. Next base: position 11,533 of record APFE031732833.1, read on the forward strand.
TTCTACCAGTTCGCAGTTGGTGAGTAAACCATCTGGTGCTGCTCTTACCGCAACTGCCCAAAACCCTCCATCTAATCCTCTTGCGGCTTATACTTCCGAGATCAATTTCATTCATTCTGATAAAGGAAAATATCGAAAACAACTAGGAAGTAAGAATAAAGGAAAAGGTAAGAAGAAGAAAGATTCCCCTCCCCAGGACAAACAAAACAATTAGTCTTTTGACGAGAGACAGAAACCTCATTACCCATGTTTGATTTGTACTGAGGAACACTTCACTCGTGACTATCTCCACCAGGTGGAAGTGAACCAATTCTTGAAATCTTTGACTTCACCTGTTGTGTTGACATATCCATTTCCAAATTAGGAGACTCATATGTGTTATCACTCAAAATGAACCTCAAGGCTGAGAAGAGGCAATTCCGAGGTAAGCACAGACCAAACTTTTGATCTGGCATGTAGCCCTGCCAGACCAGAGAGGGCTCACTCTTTGCCAACAAAATATCACTGCAATAACTGAATCTTAGGCTAGGTATGAAGAATAAGGATTTGGTTGAAAATCGTGAGTTGAAAACAACAAGAGAAGGGACTATTGGGCTATGGTTTTGGGGCTAGTTTCTGCCGACAAACTTGGGGCAAAGTAAGCGCGATGTACAACCAGATTTAAAGATATAATGAGAGAAGAAAAGAGGGAAAAGGCCACTACCCTGCAGGCATCAATCAACAGATGGATCTACAGTGGCAACTTTAGAAGAAAGAGAAGCACAGGGTTACTCAATAGAGCATCTAACAGAGGATGGATTCTGAAAAGATAGCCACTACATCAAAAAACATAATCATTGTGAAAGGAGCATCATGCATGGATGGATTCCTAACACTTCCCTTAGAGAATGTTGTAACCAAATTAGCAAAAAAAACAAAAGCATGGAAATGAATTTACAAGAAATACATGCTGCACATTAAACACTATGATGAATCCCAAATTTAAAGAGTAGAAAAAGCTTCATTATAATAATATTCAAAGAAACATTTACACAGTCCAATGCAGCCTCCTTCTGCTGCAAAAATCCAACCATTACACTCTGAAATTCATCAAATATATACAATTAGCTCATCCCTGTACTAAGGGAGTTGAGCTCAACCATCTCTCTCAAGATAGAATCAGTTACATTAATTTTAAATCGAATTGCTGAAAATAGGGCTCAACGATGAACTTGTATGTATTGAAAAATAACACCTGTTACAAAAATGAAAGAGGTTTTTTTAGAAAATTTCATGTGTGAAAAAATCCTCTCTCAAATTTTAGAAATTCGTTTCCAGTTGCTCGGAATATGTGTTGACAATAATCTCTAAAGCAAGAAATCCTTAAATATTAAAATCTGTAAAAATAGGCTGAAAATATCTAGTCAAATATTACAGTTCAGGACAGCTGTGAATAAACTGAAAGAGGTTTTTTTTACATGGCTCGTATTTGAAAAAAATGTCCTTGTGTTTCTTAAAATTAATTTCCACCTATTGTAAAATGGTGTCGCACTATAATGACTAAAACAGTAAAACAAATGAAAAAATTGTTTTGTTTTAATGTAGGCTTAAAATATCATTGCATATCTCCCACATAGTAACACTTGTGCATAAACTGAAGGAGGTTTTTGTTATTTGGTATGTGATTGAAAAAACCCTCTTTCACTTTTGTAAAATCCCTGTCCGTTACTTCATAAACTAATTTTGTAGTAAACTTGTCCCTTTGTTCAGCAAATGACCTCAAAACATACATAACCAAGAATCAATCATTCATTTCGATCATATCTTATGATCTAGGAACCAGTTTCAGGCGTGAAATATACCATTGGAAAGATATTTCTGACCTACTTCTGATGAACATACTTAGGGTATGATTTTCACTGAAAATCATGTGCAAAACATATCTGAAAACCGCACATAGTAAGAGCCCATTTAGATCCCTGGTGACAGGCTGCGAAGACTAGAACTAACAATATGGTTGCTCGACACCCTACTTCCCCTAACTTGGTTTTGATGCTTTCTTCCATTAAGTCAAAAATTGATATTATGTTGGCCACATGCAGTAAAGACTATGGTAATGTGAATATCCCGGATGGTTAGGTTATTGATCAACATACCAGTTCAGCTGCATCTCCATAGGATCCTACTTCTCTTACGATTCCTATGGAATTGACCATTAAGCCCTCAAAGGGAATTATCCATAAATATGGTTTCAACCCTCGCATGTGAGCTGCTCAGAATTATAGTGTAGTTGAGGACTTGGCTCAGTCTCCATCAGCTATGTCTACTCTCAAGGTGTTGCAAAACTGTCCCGCCCAGAAAAAGGCTTTGCTTTTTGCGATTGGATGTATTGATCCCTTGGATTCCAACCTAGTCATTTTTAATCATGATAGATATTCACCTCGAATTTCAGCTCAATTAACATTTATGATCTAGTTTTTCATCCATGGTAAGAACATTCATCGTTCTATTGTGCACGAAAAAGCCTCAACTTGCATTATGTCCATGTCTTGCTAGAAGGCTATTGGCTATCCTCAATTAATTCGATCACCAACCACCTTGAAGGATTTTTACAGAAGAACTTATAAACCTTGTGGAATTTTGAATTCCTTACAAGTAGTATTGGGAGGTAAATCCATATTCATAGAAGTCGAAGTTATCAACAGACCACTCAATTATAATCTTCTATTGGGTCGCACAGGGGTTCAAACCATGGTTGTTGTTGTCTCGACTTATTTATGAATGATCTCTTTTCCTCACAAAGGCGTCATAGTAGCCATCAATCAACTCACATTATTTGCCTATAATTCTCTAGTTACTGGAAGTGTTCCTCTCAAAGGGGAAACACTACACCCATACCAACATGTCGGGGTTGGACTGCTTAAGGATTCCTTTCTTATGGGAACCTTTTCGATTCCCCCTCCTTCGCTTCTCGAAAACTCTCCTTTGGTTTCTTATATCAATATGATATCATCTTCTATTATTTCAAATGGTACTTAGATAATACTAGATGAAACTAACACTGACATTTTTGGCGACTAAATGCCTCTTAGCTCTATTGAGGTTGATTATGAAGCCATTCATTTATCTTGTCTCCTCGATCAATTGGGTTGATCACGCATTGGATTATGGCACATCTTCTGATCCTTTCTCTTGTACATTCCCTACCGATGAGAGAATCATGGAGATCATGATGCCAGATGATGCACCATGGGACGATCATCACCATCGTTCCTCCTTGCCAGATTCCATCGAGGATAATCTTAATGTCTTTTATCCACCCAATATTGTTGATATCTCTACGGATTTTATTTCCATTCATGAAGTTGATTCATAGAAAATCTTATCGAATATTGAAGAGGTTATCCCTCTCGATATCTTGATAAAACCTGACATCATCAAGAATATACATATCAATGCGTTTTGCTTTCGAGATGAGATTAAGACTTATAAAGCCCTATTCCTGGAGTTTTGAGATGTATTTTCGTGGTATTATGAGGAAATGTCAAGGATAAATCTAAACATCGTGGTTCATGAAATAAAAACATAACATGATTTTAAACTAGTTTGGTAGTGCCTCTGTTCGTTCCATCCCAAGAAGGCTATTGCGATTAAATCCAAACTTGAAAAAATTCTACGCATTGGTTTCATCTACCCATTCCCTTTGGCTAATTCAGTGTCAAACATGGTTCTTGTCACTAAGAAATAGGCAACAATTACTGTATGTGTCGATTATCAGGACATAAATCGTGCTTATTTGAAGGATAATTATCCCACCCCATTCATCGACCAAATATTTTATGATTGTGTTGGTTATGAGATTTATTTGTTCATGGATGGTTTCTTCGGCTATAATTAGATCAACATTTTCCGAGCGAACCAACCTAAAATTGCATTCATTTTTCCCTGGGGCATGTTTTCATACCGAAAACTCCCTTTCAGATTGAAGAATGTTGAGGCTACGTTTCATAGGGAAATGAATTATTCTTTCCATGACATCAAACACATCATGCAACCTTATTTGGACGATCTTCCTGCTCACTTGAAACATTGGTTTGATCACCCGATGCATCTTAGGGACATCTTCTTACGATGTAGACATTACAATATTCGACTTAATCCTCACAAATATGTGTTATGCATTAGCTCTTGCTGACTTCTCGGTTTTGTGAATTCAAAACATGGATTTCGTATTGATCCTCTAAAAGTTTAGGAGATCATCAATATGCCTGCTCCTTCTTCCCTCCTTTAGCTTCAACCACTCCAAGGGATGGATAACTTTCTATAGAGGTTTGTCCCTAACTATGCTTAGTTGACCAAACGATTCAATTGCTTGTTAAAGAAAGGGATTCCCTTCCATTGGGATGATGTTACTCAAAAGGTTTTTGATGCCTTGAAAGATGTATTGATTCAGTCATATTTGTTATATCCACTGGATTACCAACGTGATTATTTCTTGTATCTTGTTGTTGCAGTTACTACCATTGCAATGGTATTGGTCCAAGAGGATGATGTAGGGACTTAACATCCTATCTACTACTTGATTCAGAATCTTAATGACACTGAAGTCAAGTACACTCATGTCGAAAAGTTAGATTTGGCAGTTGTCCAAGTTTTCCAAAGGTTCTGCCACTATATGCTATTCTGGAAAACTATGGTCATTTCGGATTGAGAGCCTATGACATAGATTTTCTCAAATAAATTACTAGGGGAAAGTACTCCAAATGGATTGTCATCCTACAAGAATTTTACCTAGAATTCATCAAATCCAAGTCAAAAAAATATTTAGTTTTCGCTGAGCTGATCTGTGACCTTCTCACTGGTGATTATGAATCCATGTATGAAAAGTCAATTCCAAACGAGTCGTTGTTCCTGATATCGTAATCTGACCCTTGTTATGGAGACACCCTTGTATATCTCCAAACCTGAACTTTCTGGTCTAATACCTCTCGCTCATATCAATGACATATTCGATATGAAGACAAAGATTACATCATCATTGGTGACACCCTCTATCTCCGTGGTATCGATACGGTTTTCCGAAAGTGCATCACCCATGAGGAGGTTGAGAAATTCCTTAATGAATTCCATTCAAGGGCACGTGGCAGTCATTTATCTGGCTATGCCACTGCACAGAAAATCCTACATGCTGGTTACTTTTGGCCCACCATCTTTCGCGATTGTATTATCATCATCCAAAGTGTCAGTCATGCTAGATTTACGATCATAAGACCCATGCTCCACTTGCACCTTTGCATCATTTTGTGTCCTTTTGCGAAATGGGGTATCGATTTCATGACATGTAACCCTCACTCGGTCAGGGGGCATAGCTATATCATTGTAGCGATTGATTACTTTACCAAGTGGGCCGAGGTGATGCCTACATTTAACAATATTGGTGAAATAAATGCTTACTTATTTTTCAACCATGTCACCGCATGGTTTGGTGTTCCGCAAGCTAAAGTTACAGATCATGGAAAGCATTTCTGAAATCATATGATGTTCGAATTGACTTCCAAGTTGGGAACTCCCTATGAAAGTTCCACTCCCTACTATCCTCGGGAGAATGGACAAGTTGAACCTATTAATAAGGTTCTCAAAACCATGCTTCAATGTATGATATGAGTCCATAAATCAGATTGGCATTTGCTTATTTTTGTTGTCTTTTCGGCATACCAAAACTTTGTTAGCACTGCTATTGGATTTACACTGTTTCAGTTGGTTTATGGTTTGGAATTTATCCTTCCAATTGAATGTGAGATTCCATCATTGAAACTTGCTGTGGAACTTCTTCCTGCCACTTCTATATAAGAGGAATGTCTCTTATACCTGGCGTGATTAGATGAGACATGGCGTGGTGCCACTTTGGCTAATGAAGCTCATAAGAGACATATCAAGGTGCAATATGACAAGACTGTCAAGCCTCGTGTCTTCTCAAAAGGAGACTTGATTTGCTTTACAATCAAGAGTCGGATAAATTAGGATTAGGAAAGTTTGGTCGAATGTGGCTAGGTCCATATATTGTCAAATGTGTTCTTGCTAAAGTGGCCTATGAGCTAGTCGATTTTGATGGAGTTCCACTGGGGTAGCCTAGAAATGGGTTGTACCTTAAAAAATACTATTCTTGATTTTGCGTAGTGCACTATGTACATGCTATATATAGGTGTGTTGAGTGTGTTTGTAGTGTGTCCCTTCAGAGTTTCCTTTGATTTTTGTTAATTTCATTTATGTTTGGTTTGCAGATGTCGCCATCCTTGGAACCATATGTTGGTTATGTTGATGGTGCTAGTCATAGTACTCAGAAACTATCTTCCGCAGTGTGGGCTATATTTTCTCTAGATGGCGAGTTAGTGAGTCTATAAGGAATTTGTATCAGTCGCTCTACCAATAACAACATTGAGTATAGTGTAGTGATCGAGCTATTGTCTGATGCTATTTCGTATGGTATCTATCGTATAGTCATCATAATGGACTCACAACTTGTAGTGCTACAGTTGAATAATGTCTATTCAGTTAGAAGTCCAACTATGCTTCGCATGTTATTAAGGATTTGCCTTCTAGAAAGACACTTTCCTTTCATTCAATATCAACATATTTCTAGAAATCTAAATACATTAACAAATGCATTGGCTAATCATGTTTTAGATAGACATTTGCGACACATGTAAATAATTTCAATACACATCACATCAATTGAAAGCATTAATAGAAACATAAGAAACACTGAAGATAGTTATATATATAAAATGTTTGGTTTTACAAAGATTATGCTTGAGACACATATGACCACACGACCTATCATATTCAAAAAAATATACATGCAAATATGTCTATGAGCCTCCTAGTAGAATAATCATAGTTCTCATGATAACATGCCATTGCATGAACTATCTTGTGCAATAGTTAACCGATACGACTCGACACTTTGATAGTGTGTCACTGTAATTGCATAGGAAGTTGGTCAACTGTGGTTTCAGTTATGCCATGTGTCAGCCCCTCCATATGATACTCCACCTCTGTGAGGGTCTTAGCTATGTTGAGATCCTGTAGTACTTCCAATCCTAATGCAACAACCTATATTAATGTTGGTGCTGGATGTGAGTCTCTTGCAAACTAGAGATATGAGATAGCCACAGGTCGAACGGGTCCAATATTTTCATGTACAAATCAATAATTTAGTCTTGGAAATATTAAAACACAAAAAAAATTGTAAAACTCAAAATAAAAAATGGTCAAAATATCTTACCTATAACACCCCATTGCTCTCCCTCAAGAAGTGCGAGCTCTAGGTCTCTGCAGAAATCCATCCCTATGTATGGATAATCATCTACCATAATAAACTGTATGCATGGCCATCTAAAGAAATCGGTGTGAATCTCATGGACGATGGACCTGCATGGCAGGACATGAGATATATCCACCTTCTCATTCGTGGAACTTTCGGATTAGCGGGTTCGAGTGAGATATGTTGAGGCCATAGAAATGGAATATGTTCTAGAGCAAAGGAGATTAAGATCAATCCATAGCCAAAGTTCTTTAATATCCCATATTTTTCTTGTCAAATTCTCTTTCATTTTTACCGATTCTCCCTGACTCCAATTAAAAACGGTTGGCTCTATGCATTCTAGAGCATACTGCATGTATGACCTATTGGCCACATGAAGTGTAGAGTTGTCTACCAATATGGGAATAATGAACAAGATCATCCTTAGAGGTAATCATACCAAATCTTTTATGTTGATTTTCCCTTCCTTGGTCGGTTGGGCTCGAGGTCTGCAATGAGTAGTGACATAATCTTTAACTGTTTCCCCTCCCCTTCTCATGGCTGTGAAAGAGATGAGGGAACCTCGTCTCGATAGACCAGTCAAAAAATATATGTCCTCAACCTTTATCTTGATAAGGTGTGCTCCTATTCTGAATGTTTGTGCTTGAAAATCCCATGCACGTACAAGATATTTAGGTAATTCCATGTGTTTCCTCATCCCGAGAAGCTAGAAGAATTTTAGCAATCCACAACCTCTTAGTGCCTGGATGGTAGCCGGATCATTTGATGCATTCATAGCTTGGTATTCATGTTCTCTTTCCCTCCATATCAAAGCCATTTTGTGCCAATGAAGTCTTGAAACAACACAAAGAGACTCATTAGGATTAATTTCATGCAAAAAAATTGAATTTTTTTTAGAGAAACTAGCAAAAGAAACTTGGGAATTGCACTAAACGCACCCCCTAAGGGAGGATAATGCCTTGCGATGCACCCCCTAGTGTAAAATCGCTTGGATCAATGCACCTTTCAACATTCTGGGGGTGCATTGATCATGGGGCAAAGTATTTGTGCTCTATGGCCTCCAAATAACTACAAAATGTGCATGAAATCACAAAATGCTACCATGAAATGAATGAGAAAGGTTTTAGGTCCTACCTAGAAGTGACAGTGCCTAAAATTATCCTCCAGATTGATCACAATCAGCTGCAGAAGATCGAGGGTAAAAATCACTTAGAGCTCTAATGTCAAAGGGTAAACATGAAATGGTAAAAATGAATTGTCATTTTAGTTACTTATGGTCATTTTTCATTATTTTATTCATATTTAATGTTTTGACCTAGTTATGATTCAGTTTTATCATAAAACAGGTAATTTTAATCTCTTTGATGGTGTTTTGAGCAGGTTGACAACTGTTTAACATATTTTGACATGTTTTGAATGGAAATAGATCATTTTGAATGAAGGCACACTTATATCACTTTTTCGAGGTTTGTAAACTTACAAAAAAGGAACCCCCTAGAGTTCTCTTTCAGCTCTTTTCAAAATCCCAAAATATGAAAAGCTTGTCCAACACTTATGTTTTTGAACTCGTTAAGGTAAATGAAAAGATGTCTACTGAGTATAAGTTTAACCCTTTTCTGGACTAAGATAGACTACTTACACAAAAGGAATACCTTAGTCGAACATGGCTAAGTGGTTCTCCTGAGTATTGTTTTCCACCTTTCCAGACACAAGGGACTGTCTACGAAAAGGAATCTTTGGAGATTTTGTTTGCCTCTTTTCAAACTCTCTAAACATGAAAAAGATGTTGATTTTTCACCTTCACTAGACTCGTAAAAACATATAACAATGATGGACTCGTCAATCATGACGGGACTAAACCACTCCTTTTCTAGGTTCGTTAAAAATTCTCAGAGGGATTCATCTGAAGGATGAACTTACAAATCAAGCATATGTCATCCTCCTTAAGCTTGTCAATAATAAAGAGGTATTGACCAGTAATGGTTGGCGAAATTGGGAAAATAGGGTACTCCACTTGTTAATGGAAGTGAGTCACTCTTGAACATGACACTCTTCCACCTCATCTTTGTGGTGGTTGGGTTGGGAGATCTACTCGTATTTTTGTTTATCATGCCTTATCAAAGCCTTCGTTTTTGGTTTTAGGTCAATGCTGCCAACTCCATTGCAGTGTCGTCAATGTGTTAAAGAGAAGTCATTCAACCAATATTTTCTATGATACTCTTAAGCCTCCATTCCATGTCTTTCATTTCTGATCCAGTTCCATACTAATATCATAGATCATTCTATCTCAAATCATGATATCCATTTTGTGTTGTTGATGGGGGATACATCAAGGCCCTCCTGCGATGGGTCACTTCCTATCGACATCCGCTCATTATCCATGAAGTTGACTTAGAAACATCACATTGGTACCTTGGTGTTTTCATACATCAGTGGCAAGTTTCCTTGCTCTCGGCGACATGTTTTCATCAATGGCCTTCGATCGAAAGATTTTGTGTGGTGTTCGACTTCAACTCATTCACTCACACCATACAGATTGTACTACACTACCTTGAGAACCATTAACATCATTGTTGGTTTCTCTCACGTCTGTTAATGAATTACATCATTGGATGGTAATCAAATGGTGTCTACCATGTTCGACTTCAACTCATTAATTTTCATGGTTAGACTTGTACATTGGTTGGTCGTGTGAAAGATATAGAAGACCCCAGATCTAGTTTCTTTCATTCGGACTACGATTTCAGGAGTAATACAAGATCACAATGCATGATGGCTATGATCATACAAGAAGTCATCCAGTCATTGTTCCACCCTTTTTCATCAGTGGACATGTATTTTTATCATTGTACATGTAATATTAGCTTATGTACTGAGCATGGGTATGCCTCCCTCAGTAAATATTTCATGATGTAAATGTATTGTAACAGGTGATGATCTCAGCTGGTTGTTCTTAATCCTGACTTGTCGCAAGGTAAATCACTTCAGTAATCAGTTTTCATTTCTGACTTTTCACTTTAGGAGGCAATCTACTATAGGCCATTTTGTTGCATTTGGTTAATAGGCCTTCAAATGGGATCAATTCACATGCTTCAACATATTTTCATCATCCATACATGAAGCCCTAACCGTGACTTTGTTGAATCCTCGAGTTTTTTCTCTTGACTGCCTCATTTCTTTTAAGACCCAACACACCCTGGCCCTTTAGGGACTAGCGTTGTCCACCAAGTTTACCCTCTCTGCACCTGCGTTGATCACCAATAGGATGTCCCTTTCGGAGGGTGCACTGGTTTTAGAAATTCAGGAAAAATAAAAAGAATCTCGAAGCTTCCTATTACAAAAGCTTCTTGAGGTTGTTTCAACCATTTACCTTGGATACGAACTTTGAATCCTATCTGATCCTACTTTGGATATTTCACCTCTTATCCCTTGAGGTCATCCTCCCATCTCAAGTGGATCTCAAGCCTAGATTGGTAAATGGATAAGACTTCCTAAACTACTCCCCTCATCTATATGTTTCAACCATCCATGGGAAAGGGGTTGGATTTTGGAGTTTGATTCTACCCTCATGTTTCTACTTTGAGGGTTATTATTCCATGCATTAGGGTGACATAGAGGTATACTTTGTGGCAAGGAGGGACAAGTCAACTTGGGGAGCTATTCAACAAGATAAACTCATATTTTTGTTTGTATCTCTCTCCATTTCTGTTAATACAAAGAGTATATTGTTTTCCTATATGTGATGTTATGATTTCATGTATTTCAATACCATGTTGATCTATTGAATGAATTGATTGGTCATGCTACATATATGTCGTAGATCTTTGGTTTGTGTTTTCTGATTGCGCAGGTTCTAATTATAGTGATCAGAGCTATGATTAGACCATACAAGCCAAGAAAGGAGAGAAGCTTACGACAGATTCCAGGTAAGCCTCATCCCATCACCCAATTACTTTAAGGAGAACATTTTATATTTGCTTTATGTTGTTCTAGTTTAGTCCACCATGCCTAGGGAAGACAATTATGTCCATAGTCGTAGATTTTGTATAACCGGAAGGACCATCTAATGCAGGATTCTACATGGATGAGAGTTGCAACTCTGTAGAAGGTAGTTTTCTCTATAGATGACCTTATGAGTAGGAGCTCATGATTTTTTCCTTCCTGGGTTGTCTGATGTAGGAGAATTAGAAAACGTTTGTGGTGGAAAATGAAGGGGGCTTGATAATGTGGTGGATTGGCCACATGTTGGGCTGGAAAAGTCGATTTTTATCTCCTTTAATGAATTTTTGAATAATGTAAATACAATGAATAAGTTGTAAATTCTATGAAATGAAGAGTCATTATGTTGTATCTTTTTTACTTCCCTCAATTAGAGAGGAGAGGACATGAATCAATTTCCAAGGATGTGAATAAGAGGAGCATTGATTGAGAGGATGGGAGCTTCTTCTCTTGCCTCAAACATGTACATGTAAAATAAATAAAGTAAAGTTGTGTGCATCACATTCATTTACATGTGTTACAACCTCTGTTTTGAACCATGTTTAAGTTTGATTACGTTCCAGAATTTGTGTGATCATATGTGGTAGTATTAGATGGTTGCTAGCACTTGACCTATGATTCCCATGGTTGTTTATACGTGATTTTTTTTAGGTGAACCAAACCAAATTTTGTAGCACCCTTTTTGCAGGAAGTAACACAGTTATGTTGTTCTGAGTGTGCTCAATAATTTGATGAAGGGAAGTTGGTTGCAGATAAGGTAGGAGGAGACTATTTTTTGTAGAGGACAACGTGAAGAACCTGAGAAATTCGAGTGTTGGACAAAGCCTTTGTTCTGGAGGCAGTAACAGTTTTGTTGAGAGCTTGCATGTAACCATCAGTAAGGGAGACAAGAAAAGTCAATTCCTAAGCGTGGAGGACGCGTTCAGAGGTGGAGAATCAAGTTTGTAGAGAGCGTAAGTCATTCTTCCTTCCTAGAGACGAAAACAGAGTTTCTAATGATGCTACAAAAATATTTCACAACGCGCTACGAAAATATTTTGTAGCGTCTCCAACAACGTTATTTTTGCACGGTGTGGAACCCCGATTTTCCTTCCTGTTTCCTGATTCCCACGACAATATCCATCCTATCACTTCTGCACAAGGTAAAACTAGATACTTACTTGCAATCCTATAGAATTTGGACCTTTAATGTTGACATAGTGTTGATGGAAGATGAAAAAATAATAGGATTTGGATTTGCAGTACCGAGAAATTGAAATGCACTCATGGAAAACACATAATCAGTCCCACAAAACCCACCTATTCTATATTGTTTTACTTATGAAAAAGAGGTCATTATGAAGGGATAGTGCATTGGTTCTAAGCATAATAGTACAAGTTTGAGGCAAAGGGTCACCACACTGGTCACTGAAAGTGTGCCTTGTACTAGAGATGGAAGAGAGACTAGCTTGGGCACAAGGTGCAAGAGTTAGAGGCAGTGACTAGAATCTTAGGCTCTAGAGATATGCAGTGCGCTTATGCTAGAAGAGAGGCTCTTTGGTGGAAACAGGTCATATCTGCAGTATATAGGGTTGCATTAATGTCATCAAGGAGTGAACTCTATGCTACCCAACTAAAGGAGGCTAATGTAGGGCACAAGTCACCTCTTCAGTGGACAAAATGTGAAGATTTCTCTTTAGAAGTGTGTTATGTGCTCTTAAGGAGAAACAAGCCATTTTTTAGGCACAGTTTGTAGAGCTAAGAAGCAATGGTTCAATAGATTATTTCCTAGGAGAACACAATGCGTTGGCGAAGGGATTGAAGTGTTTAAAGTTTGCGCAATGCATAAAAATGAAGATCTTCTCAAAAATGAACTAAGTATTGAATGAGATCAATCAAGAGGGATCATAAGAATGAAAAATATTGGCATGCACACACATATATATACAACTAAAATCATGACAAGAGTGCAAACAACCCAAGAATGCGAAGAGACACTAAAAAAAATCATGCAGAATTAATGTGACACATGTAGGAGAAAAATTTCAAAGTGTGACAGATGAGAGGCTTACCCAGAAGATAATGCTCTTGCAACCAAGAGTAAAGAATGATCCTTATGCTCCAAAAGTGCGTAGAGATCTAAGAAAAATATAAGTGTGGAATGAGCTTAAGACTGAGCCCTTTATATAGGATAAGTACATAAGTGGGCAAATTATGGTTTGGAAGTGTTCCTATCACATGCCACAAATGCAAGAAATAAGGATGAGATCACTGCCACTAGAGAGTGCAATAGTGTTGCCTTTAGTAAGTTCTCTCTGTCTATCTCCAAGAGTTCGCTCTACTATCTCCAAGAAGTGTGCTAGTCTTACTCCCAAGAAGTGTGCTCAAATTGTCAACAAAAAGTGCGCTCTACCTGTTAACAAGGAGTGTGCTATGTTGTCTCCAAGAAATGCGCTAGGGCTATTTTTGGGAGGTACACTAGGCCTATTGAAATGAAGTATGCCATGAAGTAAAGTTGACCTAGGAAGGTGTTTTGACACTTATGTTTTTCAAGAGGGATTTGAACACTTAGAAAAATATGAACATGCATGACTTTGATGACTTGAAACGTGTTGGGTATGTGTTATATTCTTTCCACGACTAGAGGGGGGGTTTGCAAAGGGGCGGTAGCATCCTGCACGAGGTTCGGGGAAGCGCCATGGGAAAAAAAACTATGTGGACCCAAGGATGGGGGGAAGACCCTAAGATGGTTGGCGAACCTACCCATGGATTGTGCATGGGTTTCACACATGGATTTGGGCATGATGGTTTTTTTCCCATAGTATTTTGTAGATCCGGTCAAGGGAACTACAATTATGTTCTAATCCAGGGTTAATGGATTAGGGTTTATGAATGCTTTAGCATGTATATATTGTAACATTGAAAGGCATATAATGAAAAATCAATCTAGCAGTCCCGATTTTAGGATCAAGGGGAAAATATCTTTGTATATTTGTTTTATGTTCTCACCATTGTATATTTTATGTTTGTAAGAATTTGTTTGCAAGTAATTTTTGTACAAGGTTAAAACCTACAAAAAATAATATCAAATGATCATGAAGGGGCTCCAAAATTTAAATGAAGGAAAAATTTTGGAGGGTGTTACAACAAATACCACACTTGGTAATTCACAGGAAGAATCCCAACTTCTCTTTTTAGGCCTAACTTAATGCATAAATTTGAGCCTTTAAGGAGTATTGCCTCATCTTGTAGATCACCCTAGCTTATTTACTTAGCTCGGTTATAGATGTAGTCTCTCTTATTCCTCTTATCGACTTAACACACTTCATAAAACTAGTAAAAACTCAATTGTTTCGATTAGGGAAAAGGATCATATGATTTTCACAAGTTTAAGATGTTCATAGTTTTAGTATCATCTCTAGTGTTGCTTCGCTGCCACTAGGCCTATTCAGTGCTACCATTAGACCTATTTAGTAACCCAGTGGAGTCACTTCAAGGAACCACAAGCATCGATTCACTACCAAAAAGCATGTTCAACACCCCAGCAAAGTTTCTTGCTTCACCTCTCTACACAGGAAGCCTTTCTCTTCTTTCACCCTTTATTTATTTATTATATTATTATGCACATTGGCATTTTATGGGCATTTATTTCACTAAGGGAAGAAGAGGGATCCCAACTTCTTTTACAAGCAAGAGAGGTTGTTCCTTGTTTTGAAGGGACTCTTGTATGCACCTCTCAAAATTAGTTTGCTTGCTTAATCTTTATCCTTTCCCTTTTTTACTTGATTGAGTCGACATGTTAAAAAACATTCAATACAAATGTTGATTCAAGGAACAAAGATCCTATAATGGATACAAGCATAATAGATCTACTAAGGCTTTCATTCGGAATGAGTCATAATTTTTTGTTCGAATATGATCGACCCTTAAAGATATTTAGGCCCAATCAAAGAAGGAGATTGAAAGTTAGCCAAGCATTGTCAGTGATCACAATGCCCTTTTTAAAATTTTAGCATTGTTGTAGATCCAAACAAGACACTTACACACAAGATCTTATTTATTTACATAGATCAAGAAAAATTTATACTAGGAAATGAAAAATACATGACATAACATGAAAGAGGAAATAAAAACGAAAGGAAACAAAGGAAAGTAATATGTACATGAAAGAAATGTAGCCCAAGGTTGCTACTAAAAGTAACACTTCAAATCTTGGCCACTTAGTCCTCCCATATAGAGATTGGAGACAGTAAGTGTGATGGCCAAGCTTCTCATGTACTGTGAATGGTCCAATCCACAGGGATTGGAACTTAGTGTGTTTCCCCTTTTATTCATGGGATTTGTCCCATTTCAAGGTTAAGTCTCCAACACTAAATTCTTTATCACCTGATTTTTTTATCAAAACACCATTTGATACGTTTCTAATGTACGACAAATTTCTCCTTAGTTTTATGCCTTTCTTCCTCTAATTTGAGGAGGGCGTTAATCCTACTCTAAACAGTTCGACACGGTTTACCTCGAGACTCCTGAGAAAGTTGTAAGGATGTGAGGTACAGGTTTGGAGGTAGGACAACTTCTTTCCATGCGTAAGGAAGTAAGATGAGGTTGCCAGAGAGGGAATAGGGGTTACTCGGTCAGCCCATAAGACATTCGTCAAAGCATTGTGCCAATTCCTTTGCTAACTGAAAACAATTTTATTAATTATTTGAATTAAATTCTTATTCGGTGATTCATCCAAACCGTTTCTCAGAGGATATTAATTAGATGAATCCTTCAATATGATACTATTTTCCAATGCAAAACCATACAATTTCAATGACACCCCACGTAGGAACACCATACTTGGTAATGATGTTCTAATTGACAAAGCAGATGACCCCCTGATCATTCACTTATTTAAGCGAAAAAACCTCAACCCATTAGGTGAAATAATTTGTAGCGGTTAATATATCTTGATGTTACTTTGATGAAAGTGGGAAAATTTCTTCGATGACATCTAATCCCCATTGTTGGAATGGTTGTTCAATGACAATCAGTTGTAATGGGGTAGCTGAACTCTTTTCATGACCAACACATATGTGACAAATGGGGAACTTATAAGCATAGGCGTGTGCATCCTTGAATAGTGTTGGCTAGTAATATCTAGCTTGCATCACTTTATGCATAGTGGTATCACCCACGTAATGCTTTCCAACTAGTTCGTCATGAAGATACTTCTAAACCCTTTTTGAATCTGGAGATTGTAAACATCTGAGTAAGACATAGTTATGGTGTTTCTAAAAGAGCACACCATGAACAAATTGATAGGATAATCCCTTGAGATGTATTTCCTTTTTCTTCTTTTCTAAGAGATGTGAGGGAAAGGTGCCTTGTTCCAGATATTATCATATATTAGTGTACCTAGACGAGGTTTCATTTGTTGAGGTAGCTTGATCAATGTTATACATATTGATTTCTTGTTCCCATCGAGATGTGTCCTCTTTTCATGAGTTAACTGCTTCCACTGCGAGTTGGAAGATACCATGGCCTTTAATAGTGTGAACTGGTTTGAATTCCAAATCATACTCTTGTAAACGCGTCATCGATTTTGTTGAAAATGCAATAAGAAATTCCTATATTAATTTTGTCGTAATTAAATTAGGAGAAATTATAATTCTAATTTGTGTAAAATACTTGGAGGAATTTAACTGAAGTGATATGGCACTTATCATTTAGTTAAATCAGTTAGTTCAAATAGGAGACACTTGGCTTATGTTTATTTATGATTGATGGCTAATTTCTAGCAATCTATTTTGAGTTAATTTGCATTTTTGTGAGTTTAACTAGTTCTAACTAATTAAGAACTAGTGGAGGATCAAACAGTGGGGTGTGTTCACTAGTGATCAACCAATTAACTCATCAATTAGCTCAGAATAATTGATGCATGCAGATAACTCAAGTTACCTAGTTGAGATTGGAGTTCAAGGGCAGTGTACTCTCTGTTATAGACAATTTCAAATTGTACATGTGGAGCATACAGTCAAAGAAGGGCACATAGGGATTGTGCAGTTCTGGATGGGCAATTCCCCTAAATAATAGGGGATAATTCCTTGAGAAACAACATAAGGAAATAGGGTCTTGGGCATATGTGATTAAATCTTTTCCGTGTTTATGTTGTGATTTCTAAATTGATTAAATTTGCTTTCCGCTGATGAGTAGAGTAGATTCAAGTTTTTTGTTTTAGTAAATTACATTAGCAGTTTGAATTTACAAGGAATTTCTACATGGTATCATGGAAGGAATCAAAATAATAGAGAGAATAATTCAAAGTTGTCTTTGCAGATGAATTGTATTTGTAGGATCATTCTTCAGAGCTAGCAAGGTTTCTTTTTATGGATTGAGATTCGAGTATGCCCTTGAGGGTAGCTCAAACTATATTGCTTGGAAGGACAAGATGGAGGCATTTTTGGAAGATAATGAGATGAACGAGTTCATAGACCATGATATCCCAAAGCCTCCAACATCAAATGTTAAATATCTAGTAGAATGGAAGAAGTGTGTAGCAAAGGTGAGGAGGACCATATTGGAGGGAGTTCGAGATCATATTGTCTCAAATATCAACAAAAAGAGACTCCATATGCAATGTGGCAAGCCTTGATAGACTTGTTTCATAACAACAACGACCATGGGAAGCTGGCACTAAAGGACAAGCTTCAGAAGATCAAGATGGAAAAGGGCGACACAATACCATAGTACCTGATCCAGATATTTTCACTTCAAAGATGCATACAAAATTTCATTTAAAAGAGAATGTAACCATAAGATGCATACACATAAAAGAAGTGGAAATAAATGACAACCATGAGAAGCAAAGACACTACAGGTTGATAATGGAGTTCACTGAGTGTGGGCTATGTCTCCAGGATCTGCTCAATGTGGTGAGGCATCTTTCATTAATATTCAACAAAATCAAATTACATGAATGTACAAAAAACATCTTGTACCTCCACTTCGAGGGATGGCCTAAAAATGCACACCTTTGCTAAATAAATGGATTGAACTATTGAATTCTTAGCGAACAATCGTGAAAAATGACTGTAAACTCAACCCCTTTCTGCTTCGGTCAAAATCTGGACCCTCGAAAATCTCAAATATTCCCCAAATATTCCTTCTCACGGGTTCACTAGAATTCAGCTGCTCAGATGAGGAATCTAATCACATCGTCGCATTCCTAGTGAATAAATGAGAAAATTAAGTATAAATTTGGCCTAGTTCTGAGACTGTCAATTTCGAGCCTCTAGGGAATCTCAAAGATTCCTCCAGATTCCATAAAGATTTTGTTCTACAGGTTGAATGAAATTTTGTTGCTCGGATGAGGAACTGATTGCACCATCATGTTCCCTGTGAAAAACTAAGAAGAATGAGTATAATTCGGCTTGATTCTATCGCCTTCAAAAATTGGCCTCCATGGAATATTTTAGATTCAATTCAAATTCCTACATCATGGTTCTTCCTTCATCAGTGAGGAAAATCCATTTCTTAGAACAGAAAACTGACAGTTCCATTAGAATCTTGGCAAAATTCTTAGTAAAATGAGTATAAAGTTCATATGATTTTGCCATTGTAAAAAATCAGCTCCAAGGGAATCTTTTAGATTCCTCATAATTCTGCTAAAAAGATTCTCAAAATATTCTACCGGAATATTCTCAAAAATATGCTCTCAAAAAATGTGAATGTTCATGGCTCCTTAACACTCTCGGTTCCCTCATGCATTGTTCCAATACATCAAAGTTTCGTGCCTCCACGATTTGGTGCCCCTACATGGTCGAATGTCATCACCTTAAATAAATTCATTTGGGCGAATATTACAAGAAGATTTGTTGGCTCATTGGTGTGTTCACGGTATGTTTGTCACTTGGTGGTTGGAGGTTACGTGGTCAAACCCACCAATCTCTCTTTTTAAAACATAAGTTAGGCACCACATTAATTTGGCACCATGATTAGTTATAACCCACGAACCCCTCTTTTTCAAACATAAGTTAGGCACCATATTAATTTGGCACCATGATTAGTTATAACCATATGTCTTGTAAGGACCCATAATATATAGCCTTTTCATATTTTCGTTGGTGTATTTGGTTATTTGGAAATGGGGTTTATAATGTTTTGTTTTTATTATAACCACATTTTATATATATGATTTTTGTTATGTGGTTATATATATTTTAAAATAATTTTGTTTATTTTGAAATTTAATATTAGTTTGTTTTGTTTTTTCTATGGGGCAATGAGCCAATGATGGAGTGCTAAGTGCCAATGCTTGATGGGTTGTCATGTATGTTGTGGGTCCCACCTATTGACTGGGATTCCATGTGGCACGTTGTGGGCCCCTCTTTTTCCCTGTCTTGCCAAACTTTAAACTGCAATAAGTTGATCATCCAGACTCATATTTGAGTGACGTCTATGCTACTAGAATTTTATTGATGAACACTACAACTTGGTCTTGGTTTTTCTTCCATCCAACAATTTTGGGTTTTGAGACTTTCTTGAGCATTCTTTGATTTCTAAGCATTTCTAGAGCCTCCTGGATCAGTACCTAAGCAGGTTCACCCAATGTCGGGATGAAATTGGGAGTGCTGGTATTATAGTTGTAGAAGATGATCTCATGAGCCCATTCATTCTAGGCCTTCCCAAGAGTTGGCATAGCTACCAAGATTTGGTAAATAGGAGGGAGAAGCTACCAAATTGGGAACTCCTTTGGTTGGATTTAGTACAGGAGGAGATCAGGCAGAATACTAGAGATGGGACCTCATCCAAAGAAGTGGAAGAGGACTTTGAATTAGTCAGCAAAGGAAAGAATGCCAAGGGAAATAAGTCCCAAGGTGAGGTTGATTCTAGCTAAGGGGGCAAGAAGAAATACTTGTCCAAAATCAAGTGTTTTAGCTGTCATGAATTCGGGCAATATGCCATGAAGTGTCCACATAAGAAGGACAACAAGAAGGAGTCTGCAGTAGCAGTAGCGTATGAAGCTTTAGCTTCACAGTTCGAGCTTGATTTCACCCTCATTGCATGTATGGTGAGCATGGTGATGGGTAGTGGGTGGTACTTGGATAGTGATGTCTCATTCCACATGACGGGGAATGGAGAATTTTTCAGTGACTTGGAGGAGAAAGATTTCTAGAGGAACATTGAGTTTGGAGATGACGAAAGATACAGTGCTACCGAGATCGGTACAATAACCTTTCCGAGGAAGTTTATCTCCCCTCCTAAGCTCAAGGATGTGTTGTTTGTTCCAGTTATAAAGAAGAATCTAGTATATGTTGCAGTTTTGGAAGACCGTGGTTACAATGTGATCTTCAACAAAGGGAAATTATTCCTGAGACACATAGCCATGGGACAGGTGAAGCAGATTGGTGCTAGATTCAAGAACCTATATTCACTTGAGGTAGAAGATGCATGCAAATATTTGAAGAGTAAGGAAAGGTTTAGAGACTTGGTGGTTGAGAGGGAGCATGATTTACCTCTCAAAAGTGAGCCTCATAAGGAGCCTCAAGAAGTTGTAGAGCAACCACAAATGGAGAAGCAGACTGAAGGCAGAGTGAGACATCCACTAAAGCATAGACCAACAGTGGGGGGATATTTCGAGCTAAGTGGGCTGAAGGAGCACATGCAACCATACCTCCAGGTGTGAGGTGGGGTGATGTGAAGCCATAGTTAAAGAGCTTCGGAAATTTGGGAAGGGTCCATCGAGGTGTTGTTATCTCATGGATCATTACCCTTGCTACAGGGGCCCGAAGTATTCAGTAGCAGGAGGATCAGTGTTAGTCAAATAATGAGGAGTGAAAAATAGTGTTGACAACAAAGCAGGAGGATCAGTGTCAGCCAGATAATGAGGAGTGCAAAGCAGTGTTGAAAATGAAGCAGGAGGCTCAGTAGCAAAGTTAGCAACATCACATTTTTCCCAGTATACAGTTGTAGGTTGATTCAATGATTTTTTTTATTTTTTTTATGGATGCTTCTTAGTTTTTGATGTTGCATTAGTAGCATTAACAAAGAGAAGTGTTACATGCAATACATTCCAAAGGTGTTGGATTAGGGTATATGTGAATCCCTTTCTTGCTGAGAGGGATTGTTGAAAATGCAACAAGAAATTCCTAATTTAACTTTGCCTTAATTAAATTAGGAGAAATTCGAATTATAATTTCAGCAAGATACTTGGAGGAATTTAATCGAACTGATATGGAACTTTTCATTTAGTTAAATCAGTGAGTTAAAGTAGGAGACACTTGAGTTATGTTTAGTTATGATTGATTGCTAATTTCTAGCAATCTATTTTAGTTAATTTGAGTTATTGTGAGTTTAACTAGTTCTAACTGATTAAGAACTAGTGGAGGATCAAACAGTGGGGTGTGTTCACCAAAGGTCAACCAGTTAACTCATCAATTAGCTTAGAATAATTGATGCATGTAGATAACTTGAGTTACCCAATTGAGATTGGATTTCAAGGCTAGTGTACTATTCTTTGTAGACAATTCCAAATTGTACAGGTGGTGCATGTAATTAGAGAAGGGCCTACTGGGTTTGCGCAGTTTTGGATGGGAAATTTCCCTAAATAATAGGGGCTAATTCGTTGAGAAACAACGCAAGGAAATAAGGACTTGGGTGGGTTGGAAATTGGTTAACTATGACTAGAGCTGGCTTGTGAAGTAGTGAGATAGATTTTACTAGTGAAGAGGTTGCTCAGGCTTGAGCAAGCATTGCATTTCTTCTCTATTTTCAGACTAATGCAATACATATAGGAAGGGGGTTTTAGCATTTTCTTTCCCCAGATAAATACCCGAGCATATGTGATTGAATCTTGTCTATTTTTTATGTTGTGATTTCTCGATCGATAAATTTGATTTCTGCTGATAAATCTAAGAGGAATTTCTACAGAGTTTTCTCTACATTCTCCCACTCTTGTTGTACAAATAGTGATCTCACCGTTGGGTGAGGAACAAAGATGATAACATAATTGTTAAGAAGATAAGGCCTAAAATGTTTTATCGCCTTATAGACTACATAATATTATTTGTCTATAGCGGGATAGTTTAATTATTATCCCTGTAGCCCTGCATTCATAAACAAGATAGGTCGTTCATTGTCCTGGTTATCTTTCTGAGTTAAAACTGTTTATATCGAAGTATAAAAGGCAAATATTTATAATAAGAAATATTTGTTGAAGTCTAGACTATACAATGTTGGGGCTTCATTTATTTCTTGCCTGATTTGGGTGAAAGCACCATTTTCTCTTTGATCACATTTAAACGTGGCAACCTTCTTAATCATACCCTGTAAAGGCTTGATAATTTACGCATAGTCGGAGATGAACTTTTGGAGGAAGTTTATCTTTCCCAAGAAGGATTGCATAGCTTTCTTGTTCATGAGATAAGGGATTTGGGCAATGCTTTTGACTCGTTCTGGGTCCACTTTGATGTCACTCTTTTCTATGATGTGCCCCAAAATGTTTCCTTCAGACACTTCAAAGATGCTTTTCTTCGGGTTCAATGATATACGATATCTCTTACATCACTCGAAGATTTGTTTCAAATGACGAATATGATCATATATTTTCTTGGAGTAAACTGTAACATCATCAAAATACACAATAATACTCTGACCAATTAATCCTTGAAAAGCAATGTCCATGTCCCATTGAAATGTTTCACCAACATTGACTATTCCAAATGACATTTGTCTAAACACAAATGTACCCATTTTATATTGAATGTCATTTTCAATCTGTCAAGTTTTGCTACCAGTACTTGGTTGTACCCTGAAAATCCATTAAGTAGCGAGAAAATTTGGGAACCAGAGATCGTTTGGAGAATATGATCCATGGATGGAACGCGGTAGTTGTCTTTGTTAGAAGGCCGGTTTAATTTTCAGAAGTTTGCACATAAAATTATTTCATTAGAATTCTTCTTAACCGGGACTGAATTTGATACCCAAGCGAAATGATGAAGTTTAAAAATTATCTGAGCTTCCAACAAATTTTTCAATTCTTTCTATATCAGGGAGTTCAAGTGTGGGATGAACTCTCCTCAGCTTTTTTTGGAATGGCTTGACCAATTGTTTTATCAGCATCACATGTTGTATGATTCATCTATTGTAAGTCTTCAAATCATAATATGTCCAAGAAAATACATCTCGATATTGTTTTAATAAGCAAATTAAAGCTTGTCATTCTTGAAGGGAACAACATGTACCGAGATTAACGTACTTCATATATTATTTACTTCCCAAGTTTATCTATTTGTGTAACAATGTAGAGCTTTGGGTCTTCATGTTCGTCGGTCCTCTAAAGCAGTTATATAACTCATAGAGTTCTTTCGAGGGTTGATTAGGATGCAACCCACTTTGGCGCCCTCCTGTTTCTTGTATCCATCAAAGTACAAAGTCTAAATGTCAATAGAAACTGGTTTAGTTTCTACACAAGCAATATTTACATCTATAATAGAAAGGTCACTATCACCATTTGGAGTGCTAGGAAGGAGTTCCAACTAGGTGTCTGATGGTACTGAAGATGGTTGCACAAGATGGTTGCCAAATGGAGGTCGTCAATAAGATGATAGTGCACATACTCCTCATGTACAACTCCAAACATCCTTGAACCTCGAATGAGAGTCTTCCATATGTCCAACACAATTATAATAGAGCTCTCCATAGCTCGACTGGACATAGTCCCTTTCAAGTGGGTCTAGGATTTCAACCATTGTGTCTGATTGATGTTGCCATGCCTCACGCAACTACCTAGACACAATCCACACATGTATTGTCTAAGGTTGATAAAGCAACCAGATTTATTGAACACATCCAACACATCCACCATCAGGTTCACAACATACTAGAGAAGTCAAATGCCAAGTAGAAGTAGTGACATGATCAACATAGGGTGCCACACAAGTTTTAGGTGGGCGACAAATTTTGGTTACATTTGTAGAAAGAACGTGTTACTGTAGCCCATCAGAAGCTCAGACCACTCTGATATAGTCCTTACACAATTACCAACATTATGGGAGACAATTATTTTGAGCTCGGCATTCCCCCATTCCTTTGCCTGTACCCAGTGTTCAATGTGGACTACCTTCGACCATACTTCCCACCATTACTGGACACACTAGACATTGCAAAATAGCTCACACCAACAAAGTTAAACCGAAACTTCATGGAACAGGCCACAACTTATTGTATTATGGAAACGTCAAGAACACTCGCCAACAAAATATCCAACTATATCGGGTTGTCAAAGCTGGCCAACTCCTACACCAAGGCATGTAGTGCACCAGGGACTAGGTTCAATAGAAATTTCCGCACCTCATGCAGGCTCTACACGCAATAGGGACCATTTCTTACTAAGGGGGGAGGAATGATCTAGGTGGATATTGTTGTCCACCCACCTATTCCACTTAGACCTCCATTCAATTTCATTTGTTTCCTTGTTTATTTCAGCGTTTATGATTTTTAGCAATTTTATCCCCCTAAACAACATTTTTTGGGGTTTGTTATAGGCCCATTGCCATAGGCAAGGGCTTGTGGAGAATCCTATAGTACTCCGAGAGACCTTTCCTACAAGGTATCGTATACACTAAACAGAGATAATATGCCCAAGTTATGACCCCGAGAAGTTGGCTGCCCAACTAACCCCAACGGGGCCCACAAACTCTTTGCGTTACATCTCCTGGGGTTAGGGTTTTGGTTTTTTAAGGTTTTCACATGTTTTTCAATAATAAATAGGCCCTTGAGCCTCATTGTAACACAGTTAAGAGGTAAGAAGCCACCACATCTCTTCTCATAGACAAGCTACCATCACCTGGGCTAGTCTTATTTCCATTTGTAAGCGTATTTCAGTATTTGATATTAATGAAATGAAGTGTTATTTCTCCTACATCTCTATATTTATGGTTATGTCTATAATTTTTTGTGTTCCTTTGTGTTCCTGTTTAAGTTCCGATCAGTTCTTAACCATAGATATTCACTGCCATTTTATAATGGATATTATTAACTTAATAGGCTTTGTCACAATACCATGGGCTTATCAATACCACTCTCCCAAAAACCATAACTCCTTTCAAAACCAAAATATTTTATTTTTATTTTATTTCATAACAAATTTTTAACTTAACTCTAAAACCAAAAATATATGGGGAGATATTTTCGTGGTGTAAATGTTTGGTGCACGCTTCCTATTTCAACTTAAGATGGATGAGTATCTGTTAACTTTTTATTTTTATTTTTTTAATTGACAACCTAAATTGATTCTCAAGGGAATATGCTCAGCATATGATTAGTTTGGATGCTTATCGTTATCACAGAGTTTGTTAGGTTGCATTGACATTTTATAAATTTAAAAAGTTAGATTCATGCCATGTGGCTCCTTGCCCACCAATTTCCTATGGATTTGAGATTATTCTAATTCTAATAAGTTCATATTCTAATTAGAAAGAGAACTTAATATAGAAGGAAATTTTATTTAGAATAATGGTCCATTTTACAATAGGATGTATAATCCCTTTTTTCCCTCAAGTCAAATTAGATTCTTGTATGCTAGCCCACCAATTTTCTATGAATTTGAGATTATTCCAATCCTAATAAGTTCATATTCTAATTAGATGGGGAAATTAATATATAAGAAAATTTTATTTAGCAAAATGGTCCTTTTTTTTAATCGGTCTTCTATTCATTCTTCAAAAAAGTGTACATCAGATAGTCTCACCCCCGACCAAGTTTGTTGACTACTACTAGTAGAAAGTGAAAGTTAAACAAAACAACAGAAAGTAACAAAGACCATAGTTGAAAGGGCCAAAAGTAGCAAAAGACAAGTAAGTTACATAAAACACCTAATATCATATCAATCGTTAGAAGTGATGGAGGTTGGGTTGTTCGAGTTTGTTCTAGGAGGTGGAGGAGGGCGGAAGGCGCATTGCACATGCTCTTCGAAATGGACAATCCACGCCTCCAACTTTTCAACTTTCTTAGAGAGTACATTCTAGTTGCACCAGACCACCACCACACATTCCCGGGTATGGCACTGAAAATAGTGCATCTTGTTCAGTGTCACGATAAGCTCTGCATGGTCCTCCTACCTCACATGCTTTGTGGTAGCCAATCTATCCATAATTTTCTAGATGAGGTCCTGGAAATGATCCATTCAGCATGTTTGTTGTTGCCCCCTTCCTCCACGGCGTGCCACCCCCTAACTCTATCCTCCTCCACAACGAGCAGAACCTCCTTAGTGTCAGCCTCTCATTGTGTGGTCACCTTGGCCACCAATTGAAACTCCCATGCCTCTGCCTCCTCGAACCTTTGAACCTCCAAACCATCCTTGTGATTGTGCCAGATCTTCCTCCCCCATGGCTTGCTGAAACCGACAAGGAAAGATGGCCACCCCTAGAACCACCACACCCTCTATGTTTTCCAATGGATGTCAACGCCATCTGGGATAGAATCCTTCCACCCACATGTTCTGTTGAATTAGGCTTCAGACGGGATGACCTACACAAAATGTGAGGTGTTGGACTCATTCCAATCCACCATAAAACACTAATCGAAAGAGAAATGGAGGGCTTCCCTCATTCCACCACTAGGACCGTCTGCCTACTATCCAAGCCAAGTTGTTGGGAACTTGGTCTCACCACCAACAACACAGAACCAACGACGTGTGAGGGGAAAGTGTTGCCTGCCACCTAGTATTCACCCACTGCACACTCCGCCACTAGGACAAAATTAACCTAGCTAAAGAACTAGTGAGGGCACTAAGAATAAAGTCTCTCCACGCCTAAACAACCCTAATTTCTCAGAAAAAGAATTCCCCACCCTTTGCTAAACCACCATTGCTCCAGGATAAAAGAATTATCTCGGTGGTTGCTTTGACCCACTAAATGTATGTGTAGGCTTAACAAATACTTCACCAAGATATACACTCTTGTGAGTCGGAAGGGCCCTTGATGGTAAATCTGCCACCTTTCCCACACTAGTCGTGCTTGCGACTTAGCAATTTTGGTCCTCTCCAACCTCACACACCAGTGACCATAATAAAATTATTCACCATGTAGAATTTCGAAATTGAGTCAGGTCGTGTCTAGGTTATAATGGGCCTCCTCCCTGACCATAAATTCTCCCTTAATGCCACCACCTGCAACGTACCCTTCGAGCAAATTTTTCACACACTCAAGGTCCAGTGCCCCAGATCTCAAGGTACTTGGAGAAGGCCTGGGGGAAGGCCTTCATACCTACATCCGCGTGACCATCATCAATCCCCATGAGATCCTTCCGGGATTACAATCACGTCATTCAAAACCCCCATTGAGGAGGCCTCCCTTAAGGCCAAAATTTGGCTAAACTTTTCCACAATACCCTCCTAGGACAGAGAGGGCCATCCACTAACAAAATCCTAACCCTGGTGACCACTACTCTGATTGGCGAGCTTATATACAGCTTTGTTTCCATCCCAATCTACATGTTCGGTGATAATATAATCAAAGGAGGAGATTCTTTACCTAATCTTCTCCCCGGTGTATTCCAAGCACTAGCTCTTGATCACCTTCCCTAGGGGGGATCCATGAATTAGTTTCTGCAACACTGATATGCAAAATTTTGAATCACTTGTGACCTGTAGAGTTAACACTCCTTGCTCAGCAACTGTTTGAAGTCCTTTCTCAAACATCAAGAATTCAACCACATTGTTAGTGGTGCTGCCACATGAGGTTTCATAGAACTTTATGACATGCCCCATATCTTCTTGAATGACTCCTCGGATTCCTACTGGACTCGGATTCCCTTTGGAAGTGCCATAAAAATTAAGTTTGTGGAATCCTTTTGGAGGAAGGAGGAAGGAGTTTGGTGAATGCTCCTGCATATGTTGAATGTTCGTCGATCCTGCAGCAATGTCCCCTTGGGCTAATTCTGACACTACCAGGATTATTTATTCATTGCCTTCCTCTTTCTAGTCCTCTTCTTTCCACCAACCTATAAATATGGTTTCTTTGATGTTTCACATCATTGTTGACAATATCTGATTGGTTGGTAGACTTTCCAAGTGGAATACTGCACGGTTCCTTGCCTTCCAGATATTCCAAAGGACGAAGCCTTGATAGAGACACCACACCCTATTGATATGGGATTTTCGAAGAGAATCCAGTGTCGTGCCTCCAAAGATTTAGCCAATCTATTCAGCGACTTGTCACATACCCCAAATAGAGATGCAACCTAATCCCATAGAGTTTTGGCCTTTGGGCAGGACTTTAGAAGATAATATGTTATTTCCTCTTCAGTTGCATATAGAGGGCATCTAGACGGGTCATAAGATCCTTTCTTCTAGATCTTGTCCCATGTAAGGAGTTTGTTTTTCTGTATGAGACATAGAAATAATGCTAGCTTTGGCCACAAATTAGAATACCAAATCATTCTCGACAAGGAGAGAGGAGTCTGGTCACCCGAAACAGATAGAATTGAATATGATTCTTTTAATGAAAACTTTAGGCTGATGACCCCATCAAATTTTATCAGGCTCCCAATTGTTGAGAATGGGTCGTTGTCGAAGGATTAAGGAGCAGGCTTCCCAATCCATGGGCAGTTCTCTCTCTGGCAACTAATCTATAGATTTCCATTCCCTCCATTTCGAATTTGGACTGGAAAGGTGCCAGAAGTCATTGACCTTTTCTACTCCTAATTGTATGGTGTAGACTTGAATTTCTCTTAAGTTCTCCTCTTGACGTAATTTAGGGTGGTGCATCCACGATTCTTACCAAAATTTGGTCATTGCTCCATTTCTGATCTCCCATAAACCGTGTTCCTGAATGAGCAGCTAGTTCTCTTTTGCTCGATTCCATATGGAGAATCCTTTCGGTAGGATAAGATTATCCAATAGACAGTTTTTCTTGCTCTCAGATCCATATGTTCCTGACCAAATCCTCAATCATGTCTCATGACCACCCTGTAGCCACCTCCACAAGGCCTTGGGCACGAGGGCCTATGATAACATTCTAGGATCCTTGAGCCCCAGAATGCCATGCAGTTTAGATTTACATAGTTTTTCCCATGTGACCAAAGCCCACTTGCACCTGACCTGCAGCCTCAACCAAAGGAATATTTGAAACATTGCAGTTAAATATTTGTATATAATTTAGGGGGTTAGGAGGGCTGATAGTTGATAAATTGGAAGGGCCTAAAGCACAACCTTTAGGAGAACAAGATGTCTCGGGGTATTCAATGTTCTGAAGGACCATCTTGATATTTTTCTATCAACTTGGCCGAGCAAGTCTTTCCAGTGCGAGACCTTAAGGGAGTTTGGAACCAGTTGAACCCCAATGTAGGTGCTAAGGAGATAACCTATTCGGAATCCGAGAGTCCGAGCCATATGCCTTTGCACCCATGGGTGGGTATTGAAAAAAACGATATCTGATTTCTCACCATTAATCTAAGTGCCCGAAACCTGTTGGAACGCATCCAGGATAGAGCCAAATTTTCGAGCTTCCTTCAAGGTTGGCTTGCCAAATATCATATTGTCATCCACGAACTGTTGATGGGTGATTGGAGGGACATCTTGGGAGAGCTTGAGACCCTAAAGGGATCATGAGGCCATCACATCCTTTATGAGTATACTTGATCTTTCACTAGAAATAATGAAGAGGAAGGGGAAAATAGGGTCATCCTGTCTTAATCCACACGAGCCATGGAACAAGAGGGTGCCCCATTCACTAGAATGCAGTAGAAGTGGGTAACAATCAGGGATTGGATCCAACTTATCCAGTTTGGGGAAAACCCAAAGGCTTCCAAACCTGATAGGGGATAATCCCAATTCAAACGATCATATGCTTTAGAAAGATCCATCTTTATTAACATACCTAAGGTTTTGGAGGAGGAAAGATAATGAACCGGGTCATGAGCCACCGAGATGTCGTCTAGGATATGTCGTCCTTCCATGAAACCATAATTCTCAAGTTTGATTATTTCTTTCAGAAGGGGCTTTAGCCACTGGACAATAACACTGGAGATAATCTTATAAACCACATTGTAAAGGGTGATGGGGTGAAAGCCATCTGAGTCTGCAGTCGTCCCCTTCTTTCGAATGAGTGTATGGAAAGTAGCATTCAGTCCCAAGAAATGCCACCCTGCTTTGTAAAACTCCGCAGTGAAACCATCCAGATGTGGAGCTTTGTTCACAGGGAGTGTTCTAACTACATCTTCTACTTCTTCATATGTGATCTTCCTCATGATCACATTATTCTAGTCCTTCGAAATTATTTTAGGAATACATTGACAAATTTTGGAGATAGATTCACTTCTATCCACTTATGATTCCCAAAACAGGGATTGTAAATGCACGATCAGTTCTTTTGTGATCTCCTCATGTTGCACGAGGCGGTTTCCATCTAATCCATTCAGAGAAAAGATTTGGTTGACCTACCTATGTTTTAACATGGTCCTATAAAATAATTTTGTGTTGCGCTCCCCCTCTTCGAGCCATTCGATTCTTGATTTTTTCCTCGACAAGATTTCTTCTTGTTTCCGAAATTGTTCTAATTCGGTTAGGACTCCCCCCTTATGTTCTATCAGTTCCTATGTTCTCCCTTCCAAGGTAATTCTTTGTTGTATTACCTTCATTGCATCTTCAAGTCTGCACTTATCCTAGTGAATGTCCCCAAAATCTAACTTGTTCCATTCTTTGATTTTCCTTTTCAACTCCTTCAGCTTAAGTTGAAAGGTTTCCATAGAGTTGCACCTTGTTATGCTTATTTATTTCCACCATGCTTCCAGTTTGGTGATGAAGTCCAACTTCTCCAACCAGAAGGATTTGAAATGAAATGGGCGATTCTGAGGAGCCATCCTTAGGTCAATTTCAAGGCTTATCGGCCAATGATTCAAGCCAAGGAAAGGAAGGATCTTGGCTTGTAAGAAAAGATCCTACTCGAGGATGTTATCAAAGACGAGAAAACACTCCAACCGAGATGATATCTGGTGTTTCCCACGTTATCTATTATTCCATGTGACGGAGCCATTCCCAAACTCAATATCTTCAACTTCCAGGGCTTGGATGGTCTCTTAGAAGGCCAGAGATATTGGGTCCGGTCTTCTGATGCCTCCATTTTTCTCGCTTAGTTCCTTGATCATAGTAAATTCCTCTGCCATGATCCAGCTTGAGCTTTCTATTATGCTTTTTAAATATATGAGATTCCTTAAGATTCCATTCTTGGCTGCTGGTAGTGTAGGGCCATACATTCTCGTGAGCCATACTTTCTCTGCAGATCCGATGCACGTGAACTGACCAGAGATGGAGTTTGGAGAGGTGATCCAGCTTTGGAAGAAGACGGATCTAGGATCCCAAAGCATTCCCATCACCCCCGCACAACCCCTTGCATCCAGCGCCATGCACTCCACTATCAACCAACTTCTACTAGTGATGTCTTTGATCTTTTCCATTGTTACTTTAGTTTCCTAGAGTACTACAATATCCAGCTTCTATTTTTAGATCCTATCCTTTAGGTACCTCAACTTCCCCTTGGAGTTGAGTCCCCTTATGTTCCACGATACTAACTACATTAAGGGGCAGACGAGATGGAGTGTTGATAGTACTCTGTCAAGAGATTAGCCTGTCTTGAGTTAACTAGGATCACCCTTGCCTCGCAGATCACTTCTCTGGTGGGTTTCCTGTGTTTTTTCCTGTTGCTCGAACTAGTTCTTGACCTTCTCCCAAGCGGATCACCTTCCCATATGGTCAATGCCATATGGGGGGTTGGCTTAGGTGGGGCATCTCGTTGCTCCCAATCTCTGTATATCTTATGAAATTGTGTCAGCTGATCCTGAGGTATTTCCTCTGAGCCATCCTTAGTCCAAATCCGCAAATAGGGAACCATTATCTTTTCATCTGAGTTAAGTTGCTCCAATTTGAAATCTTGTTCCAACGCTTGCCTCACTAATGTGAGGACTTGTTGAATTTATATTCCCATCATCTGTTTTTCTAGAGCCTTGCATTTGCTGGCTTGTTTGTTTTTAGGGTTTTCTATGTTGGTCTCCACTTCCATAGCTATTTGAGTTTCTAGTGTTGCCTTAAGCCCGACTTGTTGCTCGGTTTCACTTGCCTTCGCCGGGAGGGCAAAGCGGTTAGTGGTAGGGTGGCTGGAAGTTGTTGGGAAGTCCTGGGCAGCGCTGGAGGAGGGCCAAGAGGGGCTTGGGAAGGGACTTCTTTACTGGATGGAGGGCGTCGCCTTGATACTTCTTGAAACCCATCTGAGGAAGGATTTGTTGGGGCAACGTTGGCTCGTTGAGGACAGTCACGGAACAAATGTCCATGCTCATGCCTAGCTTGAATTTAAAGGGGTCACATTCATAATCTAATGACTGCAACCAAACCTCATCCTAGTACTCAATCTCCACTAACTCAGGGAGAGGTTGGGATATATTCATATAAACATAAATCTTGGCATAAGAGGAGAACCTGCAGCGTTCGGTAATCTCGGAGACCTGCACAAAATCCCCGATGGAGTCACCAATTGATTCCAGAATATCCATTTCCCATAAGTCTTCTAGCAGGGAGTATATTCGAACCTAGATAGGGGTTGCAAGGAACTATTCCTTCTCCGAATTATAACATGGTTCCCAGTGTCTCATGAAGAGGCTTGCACTATTCATAAAGTACGACCCATTATTCAAGATGCGTTTGTGATCCTCCAGATCTTCAAAAATCATAGTGAAGAAACCCTTTGCTTGGAGTCGTAGGTCAAATGGTGCTCTCGACTGCCATTTTAGCTAGATCCATCCTAGAATGCTTGATTCCTAGGGCCAAATGCCAATGAATTTGCAAATGATGAAGTGGTCATGCATAACATGTCAACACTGCTCCAGTCAATGGCTAGGTATTACCACCCTAAGGTTTTTAACGGCTTTGGGCAAGCATTGACCTCGAATTCGAGCTTGCCATTACGCTCTCAGAGTTGGTGTCTTTGATGTGTTGCCTTTTCGGGGCCTTGAAGAGGACGGATTGTGGGAAGGGCGATTGGAGCCCGTCAATATGGCTTTGAAGGAGGGGGTTGATCCCCCTCGCCCCAGAGGGCTCGACATGCGGCTACCTAGTCAGTTAGATGTGGTAGATCAGAGGTGTGTGGGAGAAGGTAATCTAGAAGGGAGCTGAAGCACTCCGACAGGGATCCGAGACCCTTGCACCGTCAAAGTAGATGAGAAACCCTAGCAGAGCAACGCCTTCTCAACTCATTGAGCCTC
This sequence comes from Pinus taeda, assembly GCA_000404065.3. Taxonomy (NCBI): domain Eukaryota; kingdom Viridiplantae; phylum Streptophyta; class Pinopsida; order Pinales; family Pinaceae; genus Pinus; species Pinus taeda. The sequence goes on from APFE031732833.1 coordinate 45,050, forward strand.
CATTGTTCAGCAAAATGGTCCATTTTATAATAAGATGTGTAATTCTTCTTTTTTTCTCAAGTTAAAGTTGACTGATAACCTTTTTATGCATAGTTAATCAGGTAAATGTGTGCATTGGTAAGACTTCTTTGTGTTGCAATAGTTCTTTTGTTATATTTATGGAGCCTTTCCCTATATCAGCCACATTAATATTTTTAATGTGGTTGTACTAGTTATAAAATAACAGGTTTAGATTCATCTTAACTTTGAATAAATCTACTTAATAATAATAAATAATAATAAAAAAAAAAAAAAAAAAAAAAAAAAAAAACAAACAAAAAAACTAACTTAACTTAATCTCTCTTAGCTCTTGATAAATCCAAATTTAAAATAAATTTAAATTAATATTAAAAATACATATATAAAAAATACAAAATGTAAAATACTTTATATCACATTACGAAGAAAATGCAAAATCAAAATAGAATTTCCCCACTTTTTCTCTTTCACGTTACGTTTTCACTGGTTTTACCGTCTGGATAAATTTATATCAACTAAACAAAACTCAAACGATTGAATTTCAAAGGACTCAACAAAATTCCACTCTGGATTGAATTTCTATACATTAAATTTCTGTGAAGTTTAACTCTCTATTTCCCGGTCAACTCGAGACGCCTATTTTCCCCTTTTTATATGAATTACAGAAAGTTGCCAAAAAGATCTTCCGCCACTTTCTTCACTCCGTTGGCCCTACAGAATTAACTCAATACACCGACATTTTCCCTGAATTTGCGGTTCCATACTCTGTTTACCCTCAAGTCAAGTCGATACACCATTCTTTGTTCCACATCTACACCATTAAATTTCTTACCCTCTTCTATTCTTTGTTCCACGTCTATTCTTTAATGGAAATTTCTATTAAATTTCCATTGATAAATTCTATTAAATTTCAAAGTCGAATGCCCATGGTCCAGTTTTCACTTTTTTTTTTCTTAAAATCAAATCAATCAATACATTTCTCTTTGGTTTCCACTTTTCTTTTCTTCCCAAAATCAATTCCAGTTTGCACTTTTCTTTTCTTCCCAAAATTCCAGTTTCTCTCTGTTAAATTTCAATCAATATCTGGAACATTTTTCGGTCTCCATTCTCCCCTTTCCGAATCAAGATCCTTGCGTGTCCACACGGTTAAATTTCTATCAATATCTCGAACATTTTTCGGTCTCCTTTTTCCGCGTGACTGTACAGTTAAATTTCTGTCAAGATTTTTCGGTCTCCTTTTTCCGAATCAAGATCCTTGCGTGTCCACACGGTTAAATTTCTATCAATATCTCGAAGATTTTTTGGTCTCCTTTTTCCGCGTGACTATACGGTTAAATTTCTGTCAAGATTTTTCGGTATCCTTTTTCCGAATCAAGATCCTTGCGTGTCCATACGGTTAAATTTCTATCAATATCTGGAACATTTTTCGGTCTCCTTTTTCCGCGTGTCTATAGGGTTAAATTTCTACCAATATCTGGAAGATTTGTCGGTCTCCATTCTCCTTTTGTGCATCAATTTGAATGAAGTACGAATGCAACAATTTTTCCTTTCCCGAATCAACAGTCCATTTCTCCTTCTGTCTGAGCATGTAGAATTGCATTTTCCAATTAACTTTTTGAACATTTTCCACCGCTTTCTTTACCAGCTTGACTTCACTCAACAACTCAATACACCGCCATTTTCTCTTTTCTCTAAATTTTCTCATTGCATTACAGTTTCATCCACAGGCCTTTTAAATGACAGCTGCTGTTGTGATTATAAATACATGGTGAATAATTACACTTACAGCGTTTGGCTTTGAAAGAAGTTGGAATTAGACTTGAGCAAGACATATTTCTGAACCTCTTTCTAAACTATATAGTTTCAGCTGTTCTGGGTGTCTTATCTAATAATTTTTGTGGGTTAATTTCTGGGAACACAATTTTCCACATTCAGTGTAACATCATTTCAAAGGAATAAATGCTTACATGGGTGTCCTTTAGATTCATGTAATGGAAAGGAAAGCGGAAGGAGAGAAGCTCACAATAATAGTAGCAGTAGCAGTGTTAAAGTGGGATGGCTGGAGCATTTAGATGACAAGATGTCATTAATGGCATTGGGAATTGGATTTGGAATTGGAATTTGGGGAATAGTTGGTGTCTTCATCTTTTACAAGAGAGCCAAAGTGTGGGTTTTGGGTCTACCACCTAATAAACCACCACTGTTCTATGGATTGTATCTATTCCTATCTAGAGATTCAAACCATAGTTGTTGGCTCTAATATTCAATGAATTAAATTGCCATGTAAATGCTAAATGATATTTATGATGTATTATCTTCTCACCTACAAAGTTTTTGCATTTTTAAATTATTTATATCTCTTATTCATTTTTTATCACATTTAATTAATTTCTAATCCAATAACATAAATATTATTTTATATAAAATAATATATTTAAAAAAAAATAATATATTTCACAACTTAATTATTTTATTTTTATATTAATATATATTCATTTTAATATAAGTATCATTATTTATCACATATTTAATAATAATTAAAAAATTAAAAACACAATTCTTTCACTATCTTTTTTATTAATTAGAAATATTTTCCTTATTTGTGAAATGAAATTATTATATTTAAAATATTTTTGTTTTTAAAATCACAATAAAAAAAAATTATGATCTTTTTTCAGGTTAAAAATGTTTTATTATTACTTTTTATTTCTTTAATAATGGATTTGATAATTTAATTTAGTTTCTATCAAATGAGATGGACATTTTTCACTACCATTACAAATATTAAAAACACTACAGTGTTTTTTAACATAAAAACAACTAAATAAATAAATAAACATAATATTTTATACACATTACATTTTGTATTTTTTTATTTAAAAATATAAGTAATATATCAATTCATCATTAAACAAAGAAGAAAAAAAAATCCAGTGAAAACAAGAGGCATAGGGTTGGTGATTCACCATGTTCTTGCCATAAACATGCAAGGCTATATTTATATTCATTAATCCAAATTTGCTATTCATTTTATATTTCTTTTAGTCGAAGCAAAGTGAAGTGAAGTGAAGGGTTAAGGAAGAAGGCAATATTTTGGGCAAAGTGAAGGGAAGTGAAGGGTTAAGGAAGAAGGCAATATTTTAATTAACAGTAGAAAAGTTGATATTGAAATTATAGTATTTATTATTTATATAAAAATTTAATTAGATTGAATATTATTTAAAATATATATATTTTTTAATATATTATATTTAATATTATTATATATATATATATATATATATGATGATGGTGGTGGTGATTACCCACCACTGAGACCAAATTTTGGTCTATCCGAGTTAAAAAAATGAATTATTTAGTTTGATTTAAGATTTTATTCTTATGCTCAAAAAGCTTGGAGAGAAGCCTCCCGAGCTCATTGTAATTTTGACAACGTAAAAGGCTAGGAAGGTTAGTATTGCAACAAAGATTTTGAAACTGAGATCTAATGTGGTTGTACACGCTCTAAGAGGAAGTGATTTTCATCCTCGATGTTCCTATTCTCACATAGATGGCAAAACCTTTCCATCCATGGTGTTTTAGGAACTACCCAACGGCCTGTTTCATTGTGGAGCTCACGAGAGTTCGTTCTAATCTTGGCTATATTAATTTTCTTCTTTGAGCTAGTTAAAACAAGGAGATACTTTTGATCTTCTAGGGTGGGGTTGATGACCTCCTTATAATATCTTAATTTGAGCTCATGAGAGTTCGTTCTAATCTTGGCTATATTAATTTTCTTCTTTGAGCTTGGCTATATTAATTTTCTTCTTTGAGCTAGTTAAAATAGGGAGATACTTTTGATCTTCTAGGGTGGGGTTGATGACCTCCTTATAATATCTTAATTTTTTTTTAGCTACTAAATCTTTCTCACACCACATTTTTTCTTTGAATTTATAAGTAACAATATTTTTAATGTTATTAATGTTTTGTAATGCAACATTCTCGTTGATCTCCCAATGGTTTAACCAGGCCCTGGTGTCTTTATACCAAACTCGTTTGATCCTTAGGTGGTCTTGGCTGGAATTTAAAGCTAGCTTAGGAAGTCTATGGTCTCCTACGTTATTGAGTTTGTGCTTGTACAATAGAAACCTAGTCATAGCTAGGCTCTCGATAGGGAAAAGACCCACTTCTATAAGGAAAATAGGATAGGGTGTGTTGCTTTTAATTCTGAGGTTATACATTATAAAACACTTCTGGATTTGCTCAATCTTTCTCCAGGATTCTCTAGAGATGCTACAACCCCAAACCTCACATCTACATAAGATAACCGGAGTGACTAAAGTTTCAAAGAGGAACTTCTTTCTATCCCTCACTACGAGGTTTGGCATTTTACAATTATTTTCAAGACCAAAATAAGCTTTCCATCCTCCATTAATCCTTTTCTCAATGCTATAGTTCCAGTTGAGCTTGTGTTGAATATCAATTCCTAAGTACTTGTAGGAAGACACTTCCTCCAAGTTACTATTGTCATACATAAAATTAGCATAAGTGTCCTTCTTGGATTTGATAATCATAACTTTTGTTTTGTCAGTGTTAACAATCATACCCATGGTAGAGTAGAAATCCTTAAGAAATATAAGTTGCTTATCAAGATCAAATGGGCACCTTGCGAGAAGAACAATATATTCAGCATAGAGAAGAAGGATGATGACTATCCCAAATAAGATTGTGCCAGCGCATCCTGCTTCCTCTAAACAACCTTCTAGCTTGTTGATGTAAATGCCAAATAGGGTAGGGGAGAAGGGGCAACCTTGTTTAACTTCGATATTACACTTAATATCTTTTGACCACCCCTCATTGCTCTTTAACTTGGAAATTACGTTCTCGTATAACCTTATAGCAACAGCTCTCAACTCAAAAGGAACCTTTAGCTCTTCTAATCTGTTCCAAAGGTTGTTTCTAGGAACCATATCGAAAGCCTTTCTAAAGTCCACAAAGCAACAAAAGGGATTTGATTTATCATTTCGGCATTCCTCCACAATGATCCTAAGCATAATAAGGTGGTCTATTGTTGAGTGCTTCTTTCTAAAACCCGCTTAGCCTTTAGCCCGCTTACCTTCACTTTCAAGCCATATGCTCAACTTCCTTTCCAAAATAATACCATATAACTTGGCTATGAGAGGGCTGATTATAATTGTCTGATAATTAAAGGGGTTATTTGTATCCCCACTTTTAAAAATAGGGATAATGAGGCTTTGAGTCCATGGTTTAGGGAACCCTTCCTTGACCGCTTGATTGAAAAGCTTGTGAATGTGGGGGATGAGGGCACGACCTCCAATTTTTAAGATTTCCGCCTGGTAATCTTCAATGTCCTTAGCTTTCCCATTAGCCAAGAGATTAACCCCAAAATCAATGTCTTCTAATGATATAACTTCTTTCGTTGTGAGAAGGGTTTCAAAGTTATCCATGACATTTGGAGATTCATAAAGATTTTTAAGATAGAAATTCTAGTCGTGTAAAGCAATTTTATTATTATCTTTAGTTTTCCTAGTTAGAATCTGCCTCCAGAATTTCTTAGGAGCTACCTTAGAGAGGTGTAAGAGATCCTCTTGTCTTTTACAAATATACTGTTTTTTTTTCCTTTTAGTTAGGGCTTTGTATATTTTTATCTTGCCAATTTTAAGAGATTCATCAACAACTTCCTTAATTGCTCTCCTCTCACTTTTACAATCTTTGTCATACCTTGGGTTGGTTTTACTATTTCTTTTATTACTTGAAACTTCAATTGAGAACTTGTTAATAGAATATGAGAGGGTTGTAGTAAAATTATGGTAGAGATCTTCTATGTTTTCTATACTAGATAAAGTAAGCAAATTAGTTTTTAATTCATTTAGAAGAGATCTTTTTTATTTTTGTCAAAGATTAACTTCTTTTGGCTATAAGGATTATCTTCTATGGGATCTCTATGCATGACAAAATTGAGAGTTATAAGTAAAGGCCTATGATCAGAGTTAGGCTCGTGGTCGTTTAAGATGTCAAAATTTGTTATTTCGTTGTATAGAGGGAGATCGAAAATAACATAGTCTACCGTGCTGGTACCAAGCCCATGAATGCAGGTCATTTGGCTAGAATTGGGCCACTTCTTTAGACCGTTGCAAATTATGAGATCCTGGGCACTATAGAGCTTGACTAGCTCCGACCCAAACAAATTCTCCCCGAGGTCTTTAGAGCTCCTTTTGTACCGGCTAGCCAGAGGAAGGTCTTTATGGTTTTTTTATAGCTATATTGGGAGTTACATTATTTTTTAATACTAATATTAAACTTGATATTGAATTATAGTATTTATTATTTATATAAAAATTTAATCAAATTTGATTTTTTTTTGCATCAAATATATAAAATATGTTTTTTTTTTTATTATAAATCTTAATAATATTATATATTATATATTAATATATATATATATATATATATATATTATATATATATATATATATAATTATATATATATATCATATGAAAATATTTATATTAATTGTAAAATTTATGGTCTGATTATAGTTATATTGGGAGTTACATTATTATTTTCTTCCATCTTTAGTATCATCTACAGACTCATGAAATAAATTTATTATCCCAAGACTAAACATATACAGGTCTCTCGAGGTGAATATCTTCCAACATAATCTAAAATTAGATAAAATAGTCTACTTCAAAATACAATACTTGATTACAACATTTTTTCTGAGACCCATTGGGTTCTGTTTCGGGATTTATGCCGGAGGAAGGCCAAATGGTTGGGTTACCCGCGCCCACCGTTCCTTTCATTTGTAAACTGATTCTTTTAATGAAAACTCAGTCCACGCTTTAAGCAATTGTTGTAATAGAATGTGTTATAAAAACACGATGAACCTAGAGATGCTCTAAAGGGAGGATATCCACTAGATGTTGGGAGGCAAAGCCAGAGCACTTAAGGGAGGATAGACACCAGAGGTTGGGAGGCAGAGCCAGAGCGCTTAATAGAGAGAAGCCACCAAAGGTTGGAGGCAGCTCCTAAATGCTTCAGTGAAGTATCAAACATCAAAGCGATCAAAGGATCAAGTTGTTGCTAGTGTCTGTTGTGCGGAAGACAGAAGAAGGAATTCCAGAGACAGTGCAAAATTCTGAGGGGGTTAGAGAAGTCAAAAGCTTAAGAAACTCAGAGCACTGACTGAAAGAATTAGTCTAGAGAAGCCTAGATCCATCTACAGCTAAAGGACAACCAGGGGTAAGATGGCATTTTAAGCCCATTGGTTCAGTTGTAAACCTATGGAGTTGAGTCAAAAACTTGTAAAAGAATTCAAGCCATAATCCCAAAGAGCCTAGTCGAGTTGACAAGAGCTCACGGAGATGTAGCCCAAGAGGTTTGGGTGAACTCCTAATTATATTGTTGTTATGTGTGTTGGTTATTATTTGCATTATTTTCTGTTATATGTTTTTATATCAGTTTAAGCAAATCAACTTAAAGCACTTGAACAATTAAAGGCAAACAAAGCATACACCTATTTCCAATTCTTTTAATTCCGCAAATTATCAATCATAAGCATAGATCTTGGAAATTGTTTAAGCTTTGGAGCGGGAGAGGTTCTTGTTGTTCTTGACAAGAAGCCTTTAGGTCTCCATTTCAGATCAATGATTCAAATATATTTACAATTCATACAATTTCTTTGTGAATGCAACCTAGCAGATGTGGATGTGTAGTCTTAGGTGCCTTATTGTTGAGCTTATAATCAATTAACATGTTAGGTGTCAGGTATCTCGCTAAGCCTATAATCAATGAACGTGACAATTGTTATGTTGAATGGACACTCAAGTAATTAATTGGATTTTCGCACAAATTAATGTTTGCTAGTGCCGAGACTAAAGTTTCCTTCACTTTGTCAAACATTTTAGCTACCTTCACCTTGTCAAACATTTCTTTTAGCACAAATTGTGGGATGTGATTCTCCAACATGAGAATGTCTCCATGCTGGTACTTCGTTGTTGTCACTACTAGATGTGATTTGGGTCAGCAATGTTCACCACTCTAAGTATTGGTATGATACTTAGTGAAATCATTGCCAAATAAGACGAAGACAATAAAATACAAAAAATACAAAACAAAATATTTTAAATTTTTTTATTCAATGGATAAATAATCTGAGGGATAATAATAAAAATTAAACTCATACAAATCAATTTAATTTACATATAATTATAAATAATTATGGTTAAACAGCAAATATATTAAATATAATATAAAGCACATTGTTTTAAAATTGCACTTTATTCTCCAAATTATCATCTTACAGATCTCTTCTCTTAATAAAATTAAGTGTGTTGGAAAGTAAATCAAATCTAATTAAACACTAAGGAGACAAATAAGTAACTAAAATATACCGAAAATCAAATGCACGAATTCACATGTCATTTTGTAAAAAGCTCGAATTTGCATATGTAAGTGCATTTTAATTCTATTTAAGGAGAGATTCGTTTTAAATTTATAAGTTGATGCTTTTTAATTCTCATTGTAAGTGCCATGAAGGCGATACTCGATTCTATTTGAAGGAGAAATTTGTTTTAAATTTATAGGTTGATTCTCTTTAATTTTGATTGCAAGTATCATGCAAGCGATACCCAAGCCCTGTAGTAAGTTCATGCTTAAGAAAAGCACTAACGCAAAAGGTATGAATTAATTACTAAGATATCTACATACTGTAAATCGTGAAAAATGATTGCCTCTATAATCCAATTAACCATCAGAAGGCGTTGTAACCATCAGAAAGCGTTGTTTTACGATCGCGTCAATCAACTAAGTATTAATAATGTCCAATTGATGACCTTGAAACAACGGTTTTTTATGCTCTCTCGTTTGAAATCTCCGAAACATACTTTCTTCTTCATGGAGTCGTATAATGAGGCGGAGGAATTGCCCAGACGGCCAAAAGTGGCCAGAATCTGGGCAAAAAAATTTCAAAAAATCTTGTAGAGACAGTGTTTGAATAGTGTTTTTGAGGGTGGAAATAGATACAGCACCATCAAAAATGTTTAGGACACCTAAAATTTTGAATTTTAACAACGATAACTTGGATTTACAAAAATCCTTAATGGATTTTCTCTAAATATACCCGGAATTTCCATAACTTTCCGTGCAATTCTTCCGGCTAGTTAGACTATGGACCCGAATCCTTGTGCGGAAGTCGCTCTGATAAAAGCTGGAAAGAAATGATTCCTTTAGCTTTAACTTTAAGTCTTTTCTTTGTTCTGACCAAGGACAATGCTTGTCCCCCCTTCTCTCTTATATAAAGAAGGGTAAGGCTCATTCTTTGTCATCAAATTTTAGAGAGTCATCGGAGTTTGAGAGTTTAGGGTCTGAGTCTTGTGTGTGTTTTAAAGTCGAGTATATTTCCTGCTCTACATCTGCGGACCTGCGCGTCTGATCTGCTTGCACCACGAAATTGATCAAGTCTATAGGTGGTTTGGAAGCCTGCACATCAGTATGCTCGGTACTGATGAGAACCTAAAGTGGCTGAACCATTAGAGTCCATTAGTCTGTGTATTTTTCTTTGAAATTTATGAGGCAGAGTCTGTCCATCACCAGGAAGCCTCTGGTATTACTTGATCTTTTGATCAGTATCTAGTCCAGTAAACATGGTTACAGTCAATCTCTGTAAAGAGTTTCTTCTCTCTGTAATAAGTTATAAAAGTTCATCTGAAATAGTATGAGTACACTATATTTCCGCCATTCTGAGTATTTCTGTGCTATTTAAAGTCTGTTGTGATAATAGTTCTGTTGAGTCTTCGTCTGAAGTTCGCAGGAATCCGGCCAAAGGATTGAAGGGACACCAAGGCTGTTGTTAGGCGTGGAAGCCATTGTGAATGCCGTCAGAGTGTGAAAGATCCAAGTAGGTTCATCGCTGGTTCATCAGGAGTTGGCCATCAACACAAACGAAGAGGCACAACAAGTCGCAAGCTCGTGACAGGAGCCCCTGCGTAAAATTGGTATCAGAGCCAGTAACGTCTGGTTCTTAAGGTTGGTACTCTTATAACTCAAGTACTCATAATCAAAATGGAATCGTTCAGGAAATCCATTTCTTTCCGTGAACTAGAAGAGAGAGACTCTCAGGCTGAAGAAAATACTTTAAGAGATATGTTTTCCAGTAGTTCATGTAGAACCTTAAACTCTGCTGAACTTACATATGAAGAAACACAACCTTCTGCCCGTTGGGAATTGCCTCAGATATCCCCTTCTGAAGTTTATAGTGATTTAACCCCCTTTCATTTGATTGCTACATCAAGAATAAGCATTAAAGAGTCAGTTAGCCAAGTCTAGGAAAACTCTGATAGCATACAAACAATTTCTTTGTTGAATCCTAAAGATCTACAAGCCAAAGCAAAGAAGTTAAAGACAAATTATCTGCATCTAGGTTGTATTCGTGTCGGAATCAATCCTTTAGTCCATAAAGGATTACATACTTTTGTGCTTGCAATAGTCAGGGACATGACGCACAATAAGTATACTGATTCCATCATTGGTGGAATAGTAGCACCCCTGTCTGATGGCCCTGTATATTTTGATTGCTACCCAAATTTCTCTGTATAGGTTTACGACAAAACCATTGCATAAATTCTACAACTGCAAATCCAGACAACAGGTTTCGATATGAAGAAAAAAAGAAACAATGTAGCCATCCAGACTAAGGCCTGTTTGAGACATACAAATACTTTATGGCCAGCTATCCGCCATACACCTAGTAGAGACTCCAAGTATAGTGTTGTTGTCAAAACAGATCCTCGCAATCAAAAAGTTGAACATCATTTGATCAGATGGCAAGACTTGCAGTTTCCAGCTCACTGGGCGGTAGATAACCCAAAGCCAATAGTACTAAGAAATATCACTTCTGTAAATATTACCGAAACTCCTTTTGGTTCTATTATTTCTTTTCCACAGAGATCTACCATCGATCGCCAAGGAATTGATATTTCTTGTAAATCTTCAAAGTATTACAGAGATCCTTCTCTTGTAGATACAACTTGTTCTTCGTCGTCTTCCTGTAGACATAATCAGTTATATGAATTATCCCAGCTTGTAAATTACTTTTCTCTAGAAGTAAAATGTCCAGAGTGTCAAGATGTCATAAATCTGCTTACCTTAGCCCAACAGAATGTACATTCATATCACAACCCTAGAACTGGTGTTGCTCCTCCTTCTACTTCTGTGAATCCGTGTCTGAATCCCAAATGTTGTGACATCTCATTTCCTCGCGAGCCAGAACCTGATTCAGACCATGTTCTTATGATGCAAATTGTAGAAGAAGAAGATCCGAGATTAACTGAGATGAACTGTCTGATGATACCAACAAAACCAAAATGTGGTCTAGGAATACTGGAACAGTCACATCTGATTCTAGAATGTAGGTTTAAACAAATCCCTGCTGATTGTAAGAAACCTGCAGTTATGGAAATGCACAAATTCTTCTCACTTATGGATGGATGCCTGAAATCACAAATCAATGCTAAATGGATGAAGGCTATGCTTAATTGGGATTTGTATACAAATCCTCAAGAAGAAGAATTTGATTAGACATACACCCCTGCACAAAAAAGACAATATGCCATTGATTGGAAACATTATATGGAGGTAAAAAATACATGGATATCTTTTTATTCTTGGAAAGATAAGATTGCTCCTATTAATGTATTCACTGGAGCCTCCTCCAGTACTACTATTGACAAACATGGATGGACTGCACTTGATGGATCAAAAGTAGAAACTCCTACTACTTTTCCTCTTTACAAAGGAATCATTTTAGGAGAAAATAATAATGCAGCCAAAGCCATCCCTCTGGTCCAAAAGGATCATAATGCTCTCGGTATTGATGGAAGAATACAAAAGGCTAGTGAGAAATTAAACTGGACCAATATAGCTCTCAAAGGATTAGAGATGAATGTAACAAAGACAGAGGATGTAAAGAAATAGATAGATATTGTACATATTTCATTAAATAGTGTGAATGGTTGTTTAAATAATATGCAATTTGATTCTAGTATTTCTCGTAGTTATGCCAGGGAATCACTGAACAAAATAGAAGAGGTAGGAGATAAATTAGTTGGTCACATTGACACAACTAAAACTCTTCTAACTGGTCTAGCAGAAAAATTTGAAAAAGTTCAGTTGACAAAAGCAGAGAAACCAGTTCCAAATTCATTTTTGGTGAAAAGAGGTATAAAGATTGAAAATTCAATCAGAAATATTCATACAATCCCCTGCTTTATTCCCCAAAGAAACTATTTCTTCATCAGATGTTGATAAATCAGAACACATTAGCATTACTTCTCTGTTTCAAGAAGTAGAGGCCAAAGCAGAAGCCAAAGAAACAGAGAAAAAATCTCAGGAGACACAAATTCTTCCTATCTATGAGCCCCTAGAACATAGATTTTCTAGGTATGCTGCTCCTAATAATGAAGGAAAAGGAACTTGCCTCAAGCACACACCTTCTTCCCTGACTCTCATAGGGAATGGAATATAGATAATATGAGCATTGGTTAGATTCGTCAAATGATTGACTTAATGTACACAGAATATAAGCTCATCTGCCTCAGAGGAAAATCTGAAATAGATGCTTGCAGGACAATCATTCAATGTTTTACAGGTACACTTCTCAGGTGGTGGAAAACTGAGTCTTCTCCCAAACTCATCGAAACGATGGAAGCAGAAGTTCTTAAGGATGAGAAAGGAGACATAATTCACAATCCAGATGGCACGATTATTAGTAATATGATTGGCGCATTGACATCAATGATTCTGGAACATTGGTGTGGAAGTGAAACATAGATAGCCAACAAGCATGAGGTCATACTCATGAACCTCAAGTGCCATAAAATGTCGCAGTATGATGACTTCCATCGAGATTGGATGCAACGAATTTACGAGGTAAAGACTCCAAGAACCTGTTATGGAAACAGGTATATCTCGCTGCTTTACCCTCAAAATTTGTTGATTATATCAGGATGCAGGAAGTTTTCCAGTTGTCGTTTGAATCATATACATGGGGAGAGATATATTCAAACATTACAAAGACACTTGTAAGCCTTTGTACAACAAAAGTGAATAAATCTTTGGAGAAATTATCTAGGTTGCCAGATAGAAAGTCCATTTGCAGCAGATATGGACTTACAGTAGATGATCCTTTGGTCAAAAAGAGAAAGTCTAAGAAAAGGCCCAAAAGAGAATTAAGGGAGACTTTCTACAAAAACAAAAGAAATTATCCAAAGGACAGAAGAAGAAATATCCCATAAGGGATAGAAACCAAAAGCAGAAAAAGGGATATTACAGGTATGTGCCAAACACACATTATTACAACCCCTCTGACATCCATTTACATTCTACTAAACAAGAAAAATGGAACAAGATCACTTGTTGGTTATGTGGACAGAATGGACATACTGCTTCAAGGTGTCCTCAAAGAGAAGAATCAAAACTTAACAGGGGGAAGAAGACCGTTGGCTATGCTCAAAAGGCCAAACAAGTTAAAAAAGAGCATAGAGGCCCTATTGTTTGCCTTAGATGTAAATCTGTGACTCATGTCACAGAAAGGTGCCCAATCTCACAATCAGAGACACAACACAACAACACCAACTAGAAGAAACTTCTCTTGATTCTTTTAGCTCTTCGACAGAAGCAGAGCTACAGGCAAATATGGGTCAATATTCCGAATCAAATTCATCTGAATGCTCATGTTCAGATTCAGATGCATGTGCTTGTCATGCCTTCTATGAGGGTGATTCTGATTACTCTGATAGTTCCAGTGAAGAAGAAAAGACAAATCCTCCGAAAGAAAAAGTATTGATGTCATCTACAGATGAAGAAGCAGAGTTAGAAATTATGTCTCAAATAAGAGCGATGGAGGATGGTGATATGAAGAACAGACTGATTGAAGCTTTTACACATCAGATGAAAAATAAAGCTTCTAGAGAGTCAGGAAAGAAACCATTGTTTGTTGATGCATCTTATGAATGGAATACAAAATATTTTCAAATGCATCACCAGAGACCAGGAAGAGTAAGGTCACTTACTCTTGGAGAAGTGAGTGGTGAAATTCACCACATCAAAGCAGAAATCTCTGCAATCAAAACCCAGATTGCAGAAATACAAAAGGGAAACCAAGTTGCAGCTAGCCAAAAATGTGAAGAAGAAGATGAAGATGAGGATGATCCTTGGAATCAAGCTGCACATGCTCAAGAGGTCCAAATTGATGAAGGTATGCAAGACCCAAATTTCGGGTTCAAGGACATGAGATTATTTACTATTACCTATCAGCAGCATCATGTTAAGGTAAACATATGTATTTAAGGAAAGATTTTTCTAATGACTGCATTATTAGACTCAGGTGCAGACATTAATATCCTTAATATGAAAAACATTCCAGCCAGATACTGGGTCTCTGCTGAAAGAAAGGTTGTGGGTCTTGGAAATAAGAAGCTCCAGTATGAAGTTCCAAGAGCTTCATTGTGTTTTGATTCACATTGTGTATATATGAAGTTTGTTGTTGCCGATATTCCTGTTGATTGTATTTTAGGAAATATATTTCTTGGGGCAGTTGAGCCACATGGTTCAGCCAGGTTGAAAGGAGGAAGATCTGGTTACTTTATCTCAGTCCCTACATCAAAAGGCAAAAAGATGAAGATTGAACTGCCTTATGTCTCCAGTCCAAGGGTCTCTATTATGGTGCAGGCAATGCAGAAGTTAGATTAGGCAGAATCCTTACTGACAGATCTTAAAGATCTGAAGAGTAAGCTAAGGATTGAAGAACAGCTAAAGCTGCCTCAGGTAAAAAGCAGAATTCAAGATTTGAAGCAAAAGCTAGAAGAAAAATGCTGTTCAGAAGAGCCAAATGCCTTTTGGCATCAAAAACAACATACTACCCTGCAAGAGCAGAGGAATCCCCATGAGAAAAGAGTATAGGGATATTTTCCAGAAAGAGATCCAACAACTGCTCGACAGAAGACTAATAAGAGAATCAAATAGCCCATGGAATTGTTATGGGTTTTATGTGAACAAAAGGGCTGAACAGATCAGGGGTATCCCAAGACTTGTCATCAATTATAAATCTCTGAATTCAGTTCTTGCAGATGACACCTATCCAATTCCACACAAAGGAGACTTGATCAGAAGAATTGCAGGTGCCAATATATTTTCGAAGTTTGATTTAAAGGCAAGATTTTGGCAGGTGGCTATAGAAGAATCAGATAAGTTTAAAACTGCTTTCCGTCTTCCTACAGGACATTATGAGTGGAATGTCATGCCATTTGGACTAAAAAATGCTCCCTCAAAGTTCCAAAAGGTGATGGATGACATTTTCAAGCCTTATTTTGACTGGTTGATTGTTTATATTGATGATGTTTTTATTTTTTCTAAGAATATAGATGAACACTTTAAGCATGTAAATATTTTCTTAAAGTTAGTTCAGAAAAATGGGTTAGTCTTGAGCAAAAAGAAAATAGAAGTCTTTCAGACCTCTATAAAGTTTTTGGGACATACAATCTACAATGTGCAGATTTCTCTTCAGCAGCATGTCATTGACTTCGCGGACAAATTCCCAGATGAGCTCAAGGATAAAACTCAGTTGCAGAGATTTTTAGGTTGCCTTAACTATGTCATCAATTTTTATCAGGATTGCACCAGCAATAGGAAAATCCTTAACAAAAGGTTGGGGAAGAACCCTCCTGAATGGTCAGATTGTCACACCAAAGCCGTTCAAGAGATCAAGGCTAAGGTAAAATCTTTACCCATTCTATATGTTGCAGATGACCAGGCCTTTAAAATTGTTGAGTCTGATGCAAGTAATGTTGGCTGGGGAGGAGTCTTGAAACAAAAGATTGGTAAAGAAGAACAGGTGGTTCAGTTTGCTTCTGGAGTCTTGAATGCAGCAGAGCAGAATTACTCTGTCATCGAGAGAGAAGTCAAAGCTGCTTGGAACTGTATAAGCAAATTTGAAGTCTATATGATAAATAAACCTTTCCTCCTCAGAACGGATGCATCAGCCATGCAAAAGGTGTTGACAAAGAATATTAAGAAGGCAGGAGAGGCAAAATTTGCAAGATGGCAAGCCCTTTTCACTAATTTTGACTTTTCTGTAGAACATATTAAAGGAAAAGATAACAGTCTTCCTGATTTTCTGAGCAGAGAATACATTGAGCAAAAGGAGGAACAAGTTTTGGTCATTGTCACTGAGTGGGAAAATGGTAGGATAAGGGAAATAGTGAGAACTGTGCCAGATGAACTAAAATGGGAGACATATAAACGAAACTAGAAACCCACGTGGCAGCTGAGAAATACAAAGGTCCTGAATGCAAATTTACAGCCCCACACAGATCTCCCATTTTGTGTGCCGGAAAGAAAAGTTTATCCCCAAGGAAGAGCATGGATACATGACATGGTCTACGACAAAGCCAAAAGAAATGTTGAGATAGCAAGAAAGGCATTAGAGTAAAACTTCCATGACATTGCTACTATATGGTACCATGGAGGGAAAAGTATGGGAATCTATGAAAGACATATCTACATATATCGAACCCGTGACCTATGGAATGAACCCGGCCATGTCAAAACCCATATGGCGGCACGATGGCCAAGGAATGGTTGGTTATGCCCTCCGTGTTGACAAATTCCCCTACTAGTTTTATGAGGCTAATGGATGACAACTTGCATCCCTTCGTCAACTCGTTCATGGTGGTTTATCTGGATGGCATCCTCATCTTAAGCAAGAGTTGGGAAGAACACTTACAACACATTCGGCAGGTCCTTCAAACCCTTCAGCAACACAAACTATGAGCCAACTTAGAGAAATGCACCTTTGGAATGAGCGAGGTCCAATACTTGGGTTACATCTGTTAGGGTCCTACAATTTATAGGATCTCAAGGTAATTGAGTGATGTATCTCAGGAATCATGTTTTGTAAATACTTGTCAATCTGCCAATGATTTCCAAATAAAAATAAAAAATGAAAAGAGAATATAAAGAAGAAGAATAAAGACAAAAACAAAAATATTGAAAAAAAGAAAAAGATTGAACCCCACCAAAAGAAATAAAATAAAAAAAGAGAATAATATTGAAAGTGTTGCAATTCTAAATGCCACTACTCATACATAGTTTTTGGCTTCATTTCTGTAAAATAAATTTGTGTGCAACTTGTTCAAAATGCCACAACTACTTGCTTTAGTTTAATCACATTGCTTAATCATGATTAAACTTCTTTAAATTTCTATAAATTAGATAGAGAATGAAGGTTTATCCAATAGTTTAATCTGGATAAATCATTAGTTAGGTAGAAAATGACATTAACCCAACTGTTTAATCTGGGTCAATAGGAGAAATAAGGGACATGTTAGATAGTTTTTCTTTCTGCTTAAAAGAAAATAAAATGGGTTTGCTAGTCTAAGTGCACCCTAAAGATCAAAATAAAAATACTAGTCTAGCTAAGGGTAGGTAGATTGGGTGGTTTTCTTAAATATCAACATGCATTAATTTTATCCTAAGTTCGAGGGTAGGGAAAAAAGGGCAGAAGTGCAAGCTATGCATTATGTATGTCAAATGTTTATTATTAATCCCTTATCCTAATTTTAAAGGATAATTAATGCATAGGGACAAATTATTTCATTACCTTATAATCCCCCCCTTATCCTAAGTTTGAAAATAAAATCATGTGAGCGCAAGTGGACAAAATAGTTTGTCATTTGTGATTAAACCGTCGTCGCCTTTGACACCTTGGGATCTAGTCCCCCGCTCCATCCACGGCCCACATCCTTTTCTGGCCCCCCCTTCGCATTCTCCCTTTACCAATGGGGGGGTGGTGTTTGGAAGGCGGCTTCTTCTATCGGGCCCTACCCCCTACGTCGCACATTGCGGTCATTTCACACCCCCCCCCAATTGATACCGCTTACCACCCATCACCCCCTCAAGAAACCACCTATCCCGTATCCATTCCTGTCGCACCCCCACGACTCCTCCTCCACCACTCTCTGCATGCCACCTGTCTCACTCACTGCTCCAATTAAATGCCTTCCTGCTTAATACTCGTTCCTCATTTAATTTCCCTGGTAACCGTCCAATAACGGCCCTGCGCCATTTCCAACAGGACTCTATCTCTACATTTAAATAAATCCCAAGCCCGTCATGCTCAATATTTACTTCTCATTGCCTAAGATATTCATTATTTCTTGCAGTGGCTGTAGCCAGATTTTCTTCATCACCAGCACCCTGACAGTCATTGACCTCCCTGTGATTTTTCACCTGATAGGCTATCTTCTCTGAGCCTGGTAAGCCTTCTTTGTCTATCCATTTTGTTCATAAATTGCTATAATAATGCCTCCTAAAGTTAAGACCCATCATCAGGCCATGATCCCGTTAATTTCACCTTCTGTAGACCTGTATCACACACCATTGGCAAACCGAGATTACCGAATAACTGAGACATTTTGTGACTGTGATTTCCTCAAGTTATACTGTTGGTTAGAGGATACTCTGATAAAACTAATGAGATAGGACTTTGGGAGTCAAGCCTCCCCCACTATATCTTTCCTCTGACATTTCAAGCCCCAGAATTCACCAAAAGATACCAAGATTTCTATATCCCTGCCCAAAGAGCCATAATTGCACCTACAGGTGACATCCTTTCCACCATCATAGCCAAATCTATTGATCAAATGATGATGGCCCCTTCTATGGAAAATATTGCCCCTTTCTCCCTAGAATCCTTCACACAACTTTATCAAAAGCTGGATTTTGCCACCAAAGCTAGGATTTTTTAGATTTTCATGCTAGAGAATGCCCAATTGACCAAGAAGAATCCTACTTATCCTTCTTCCATTTTCCCTGATCAGGCCAAGCAAATTATTTCTATCTTTTCTCACATCCTAGGCTACCATTATGATTAGTGGGTGGATGAGCCTATTTCAAGATTCCTTTCCACATTTTCGACAGATAACAAGCCCTCTACAATTTTCAATTTCAATCAATTCTTGGCTGACAATATCCATGAGAAGTTCATCAAGTTTCCCACGGATCAGGGGTTTAGTTACACCTCTATTTTGATTTACATGTTCATCTATTATCAAGCACAAAAGTTCACTTTTGCATTGCAGAAATTGGATAAGGTAGGGGATCAACAACCAGTGATCTTTTGGACCTCACTGGTCATGAAAGAACAACATGAATTCACCTACAAGCAATTTATATAAGACTTTTTTCATCCATCTATGAACATTCTCTACAGTATAGTGCATCCCAGGATTAGTGAGGAAATCAAACATATACTACATCTATATCAAACCAAGCAAAGACTAGAGATTGGTACCTGTACCAAAACTACACAGCAATTAGAGTCTATGGATGTGAATTGGCCCCTACAAACTCCCCAAGTACCTCCAAATGAGGATCTTTGCACTAGAATACATCAGACAGATGTTGAACTCATATGAGATCCACTTTGTAGTGGAAAATAAGAAGGTAGTATTCATAATTAAAACACAGGTGGACCCATTTGTATGCAACACCAGGACAATAGGTGAGGAGGCAGATAAAATATTGAAGGAGATGAAATTCAACTTAAGTTTCACATGGTATTATGACCCCTATGGCATCATCTCAAAACTTAGAGTGGACAATAAGAACACTCCCTATATCCATACTTCTAGGCTAGAGATAGAACAATATGCCAAATAGATGGAATGGGCAGAAAATACCTTACAGGAAGTTGAAGAGTAGATTGTTTCCACTTCCAGTTTGTATACTCTTGTTCCTCAAGAAAAATCCAGCAAAAGGCAGAGGGATGAAGGGTCATCATCTACAATAGGGAGTGAAGCCAAGGAATTTAGAATCAGTTACAGAAAGAGACCCAAGGTGACTCACAAACCAGAAGTAGATAAAGAAATGGAAGAACATGCAGTTATTATCATCACATATTCTCCACCAGCAACCTTGAATTTCACTACTTCTCCTTCTGAACCTTCATCTTCACAGGGTCATAAGGAGACCAAGCTGGAAACACACATTGTCCATACAGAAAAGGAGAAAACAATGTTTGATAGGTACAGAGAAATAAAGATCAGAAATGAAATCTCGAAGAATAGCACCTACAACCAATTCCAAAAGCAGACTTCCAGTTCACAAAGTAGACTTTTATCAGTATATGATACTGAGCATGGCATAATGCAGATGGCCTTCCTTAAGGCCCAGAATTCACAAACCAAAATCAGCATCTGACTACAAGAGCACCACCTTTGAGTTCACCACAAAGGACATACATCCCATTGATCAAATGTGTAGGTTTTAACCCCATACAGAAATTACCTGCATACGAATTCTAAAACATAGAAAATAAACAATGCAAGATCATAACCCATAAAACACATATACACAGAGATTTTCCCCTGGATCCCAAAACCGAGACTACCAGCTTGATTTTTCATTATGTTCCTTTCAATGTTATAATACATATTTATACATGCCGAAGCATCTAATACCATGGACCAAAAAACCATCGCGCCCAATACCATGGACCAAAAACCATCGCGTCCAAAAACATGTGTGAAAATCATGCACAAAACCATAGGTGGGTCTGCCCAACTTAACATAGAGTCCAAAACCAAAATTTTCTGGGGCGCTGCCCCGGACCCCATAAAGTGGGGTTACGTGTACCTCTCAAAAACCCCTGTGAACCCCCCCCCCTTGCTACACACTCGGTGCAACGAAGGGGGGCTCCCCCCCCCCCCCTAACCCCCCAGTTAACTACGTGGGCTAGTCGTGGAAAGAATATAACAAAACCCAACAAAATGGAGATGCACAAACAAACTAGTGATATGATATCCTCCACTCTCACTAACACTGCCATGTCTTTATCCAAATTGCAGGTCTCTTTTGCAAATGTGCAGTCACAGTTGAAGATGGGGAAGGTCTCCTCCTTAGCCAAATATAACAGGATCAAGTCTCTCGAAGACTTGGTGATCAAGATAGATTATGACCCTAAGAATGTTACTGCTAGTCAAGAAATTATTAAGAAGAATTTTTTGGACATTACAACATTGAGGAAAAAACTCAAGTTTCCAGCTACAGAAGATCCAATGGCCAAGGACATTGCAGAAGATGAAGCTCAGAAAGTAGACATGATGAAACTAATTATTGACCAAAACATACAGATCAAGCAGATGGAATCAGAGTTGGAAAAGTTGATAAAGGAAAAGGAGGACATCTTGAAGATGGCCATTGTTCCCTTGGATGATGTACCTCTTTCTCAACTACTATCCACGGGAACAAATACTACACCTACTACTTCTACTCAAAATCCCAGTGCTGAATAGGTCACACAGACATTGCAAAATATGTATTTGAAATCAAAGGAAATTGAGACCTTACAAGGACAACTCAAAGCTTTGGAAGCCCAAAAGGCCAAAGCTAAAGCTGCTCGAGCTACTGAATTGAACAAATCTCTGAGACTTTTAGAAAAGTTGCGCTAGGTAGAGAGAGACACATCTATTGGCCAAACCTTCGCCCAAGCCAAGGAAACAATTTGGATGGACATATTTGGCTCAATTAAGGAAATTTGGCCTTCTATTCAAATTATATTTGAGCAAAAAGAGTTAATAGAGAAGGCCACTGAGACCATTGTGCAAGGAAGGGAAAAGCTAGGAGAAATGCCAACTTAAGCCGCCAATATTATCAGGTTCTTAAATTCAAATTCCAGATATGAGCTGGAGGAAGTGGGAGCCAGTGATAGAACTGCCACCATTATGGAGGTCAAGAAAGTCTTGACTAAAAGAAATATTATTGACCAGTTGGAGGAAAGGTGTGAGACCTTGGAGATGCAAGTAAACAGATTTACAAATAGGATTGAAGCCTTAATGTAGAAGGGACTTCCCAATATCTATGTCATTAATGACAAGCTAATCACCCAGGAGGACTACAACCAGAAGATGAAAGAGGTAGCCAAAAGAAGCATCAAGTTCAGTGGAATCAAAGGGAGTATGTTATGAAACCATCTCACAAAAAGATATAAAAGATAGATCAACGCCTTAGAAATAAGCCTCTTCAAGGGGGAAACCTCCTTTACATTACATAAATGAACAATTCTTGGATGATACAAATGACAAGGCTTTCTTTCTATATATAGGAGTCTAAGGGGTCACAATATAATTAGAGCCGAGATAACAATAATAATTTAAGGGCACAATAATAACAATATGGGGACTACATGGGTACAACAATATAATAAGGGGGTTGTACTAATAACAATAAGGGGTTAGACTAGTAGTATAGGGGCCTAACAAAGTATGACAACAAAGGATTTTCTAGAGACCATGTCAAACAACTTCCATGTGTAGAAAGAGGTAAAACACATTTTTACCATGAAACCAACTTTCGATAAGTATATAGAGGTAGATGAAATCTATCGCATGGTGACAAAGTTAACAATGCCAGATGAAAAGAGATGGGAAGAGTTACTTGATTTACTAGACTAAGCAGTAACTCAGCAGTTGTGAAAAGTTTTGCCAGCACAACAACCAACGCAAGTTTCGGGATTTTCTAGAGACCATGTCAAACAACTTCCATGTGTAGAATGAGGTAAAACACATTTTTACCATGAAACCAACTTTCGCTAAGTATATAGAGGTAGATGAAATCTACTGCAGGATGACAAAGTGTACAATGCCAGATGAAAAGAGATGGGAAGAGTTACTTGATTTACTGGACTAAGTAGTAACTCAGCAGCTATGAAAAGTTTTGCCAGCACAACAACCAGCGCAAGTTTCAGTTCAATGTCAGATTCTGTTTTGAATGACTCAGCAACATAAACCACCGAAATAGGGCACCTTTTTCCTCAACAGCCTACGTGGCCTATTCTTTTTCCAGGATTAGGTTATATTGTCGGTAGGCTAATAATATATTGTCGGTTTGACAATGATTTTGTAAAGCATTATTGTAATTTTTATTATAAATACTTCATTGTTTGAAGTATTAGTGTTGATTTCTGAATGTAATTTCTGCTACATATTGTAAATTTGGAAGTACTGGAGCATCAATAATACAGGGACCTTTCATAGGATTCATGTGGTGTCTTAAATGGTGATGCGTTTCTTCTCTTTATCTATTTAAACGTTGTTATTTATTTCCTCTATTTTTCTAGATCTAAATTAATCAACAAAAATTGTGATAAATAGGATTCATTATCAAGAGCGCCCTATTTTGTCTATTGTTAATTTTAATGTTTTCCACTGAATTCAGGATAAAGAATTATTAATCGTTCTTTGTTCTCTACTGAAACCTTACACTTCTGCTTTTCCACCATTCATTTAAACTCTAAAAGATCCATTTACTGCAACCTAGATTTCCCTGTGAGAACTCCTTTAAAAATTGATGAACAAACTCTAGTTTTAGTTTATAGACTCCATAGCCCATTGGAATTATAACACTCAAACCAACCAAACCAATCAAACAAAACAAACAAGCACAATCATAACTAACCTAAAATATACATAAAAAAACAAAGCTAAATCAAATAGAGAGATCCCTCTCTGAAGCTGGCAAGGCTAGATCCCAGCTTCCAAAGTGGTTTTGATATTGTCCTATGTGATTACTCCCTCAACCTCAAAAATAAAGAATGAAAACAACATCATAAATGAGTGTGGCATGCATGTGGACCCAACTAAGATCCAATTCGTTCAGAATTGGCCAGCCCCGACCACTCTAACAAAGCTTTGCATCTTCTTCGGCCTTGAAAATTTTTATTGGAGGTTCATGTTGGGATTCTCCCATATTACTTGACCTTTGAATCGTACTATTTATCAGGGCCGAGAGTACTTTTATTGGGCCAAACCCCGATTGGATGCTGGGAAATATATCAGATCCTGCACTTTTGCACCATTGCCAAGCCAACCATCAAGAAGCAATGCATGTACACTCCTCTCCCTACTCCCAACTAGCCATGGGAATCCATCTCCATGGACTATATGTACGACATCCCTTCTACCAAGCTCATGAAGGAAACTACCTTACATCCCTAGACTAATGGCCAAATGGAGGTCGTCAATAAGAGGATAGTGCACATACTCTGCATGTACAACTCCAAACATCCTCGAACCTCAGATGAGAGTCTTCCATATGTTCAACACAATTTTAATAGAGCTCTCCATAGCTCAACTGGCCGTAGTCCCTTTCAAGTGGGTCTAGGATTTCAACCATTGTGTCTAATTGATGTTGTCATGCCTCACACAACTACATAGACATAATCCACACATGTATTGTCTAAGGTTGATAAAGCAACCAAATTCATTGAACACATCCAACACATCCGCCATCAGGTTCACAACATACTGGAGAAGTAAAATGCCAAGTATAAGTAGTGACATGATTAGCAGAGGGTGCCACACAGATTTCAAGTGGGCAACAAATTTTGGTTATATTTGTAGAAAGAACACCTTACTGTAGTCCATCGGAAGCTCAGACCACTCTGATATGGTCCTTACACAATTACCAACATTGTGGGAGACAATGATTTTGAGCTCGGATTCCCCCATTCCTTGGCTTGCACCCAATGTTCAATGTGGACTGCCTTTGACCATACTTACCACCATTACTGGACACATTAGACATTGCAAAACAACTCACACCAACAAAGTTAAACCCAAACTTCATGGAATAGGCCACAACTGATTGTATTATGGAAACACAGGTCAAGAACACTTGCCAACAAAATATCCAGCTATATCAGGTTGTCAAAGTTGGCCAACTGCTACACCAAGGCATGTGGCTCACCAGGGACTAGGTTCAACAGAAATTTCCGCACCTCATGCAAGCTCTACACGCAAAGGGGACCATTTCTTACTAAGGGGGGAGGAATGATCTAGGTGGATATTGTTGTCCACCCACCTATTCCACTTAGACCTCCATTCGGTTTCATTTGTTTCCTTGTTTATTTTAGCATTTATGATTTTTAGCAATTTTGACCCCCTAAAAAACATTTTTTGGGGTTTGTTGTAGGCCCATTTCCATAGGCAAGGGCCTGTGGAAAATCTTGTAGTACTTAGAGAGAACTTGCCAGCAAGGTATTGTATACACTAAATGGAGATAATATGACCAAGTTATGAGCCCGGGAAGTTGGTTGCCCAACTAACCCCAACAGGGCCCACAAACTCTTGGTGTTACATCTCCTGTGGTTAGGGTTTTGGTTTTTTAGGGTTTTCACATGTTTTTCAATAATAAATAGGCCCTTGAGCCTCACTGTAACACAGTTAAGAGGTAAGTAGCCACCACATCTCTTCTCATAGACAAGCTACCATCGCCTGAGCTAGTCTTATTTCCATTCTATTTGTAAGCGTATTTCAGTATTTGATATTAATGAAATGAAGTGTTATTTCTCCTACATCTCTGTATTTATGGTTATGCCTATAATTTTTTGTGTTCCTGTTTGTTCAAATTAGTTCTTAACCATAGATATTCACCACCATTTTATCATGGATAATATTAACTTAATAGGATTTGTTACAAAACCATGGGCTTATCAATACCACTTTCCCAAAAACCATAACTCCTTTCAAAACCAAAATATTTTATTTTTATTTTATTTTATAACAAATTTTTAAATTAACTCTAAAACCAAAAATGTATGGGGAGATATTTTCATGGTGTAAATGTTTGGCGAACACTTCCTATTTCAACTTAAGGTGGATGAGTATCTGTTGACTTTTTATTTTTATTTTTTTAATTGACGGCCTAAACTGATTCTCAAGGGAATATGCTCAGCATATGATTAGTTTGAATGCTTATCATTATTACAGATTTTGTTAGGTTGCATTGACATTTTACATGTGGCTCCTTGCCCACCAATTTCCTAGGGATTTGAGATTATTCTAATTCTGATAAGTTCATATTCTAATTAGATTGAGAAATTAATTTAGAAGAAAATTTTATTTAGAATAATGGTCCATTTTACAATAGGATGTATAATCCCTTTTTTCCCTCAAGTTAAATTAGATTCTTGTCGGCTAGCCTACCAATTTGCTATGGATTTGAGATTATTCCAATTCTAATAATTTCATATTCTAATTAGATGGGGCAATTAATATATAAGCAAATTTTATTTAGCAAAATGGTCCATTTTTTTTTAATCGGTATTCTATTCATTCTTCAAAAAAATGTACATCATTAACAAAAATGCACGATCCCGACCAGGTTTGTTGACTACTACTAGTAGCAAGTAACAGTTAAACAAAACAACAAAAAGAAACAAAGACCATAGTTGAAAGGGCCAAAAGCAGCAAAAGGCATGTAAGGTACATAAAACATCTAAGATTATATCAATCGTTAGAAGTGATGGAGGTGGTCCGGGTTTGTTTTAGGAGGCGGAGGAGGGTGAAAGGTGCATTGCACATGCTCTTCGAAATGGGCCATCCACGCCTCCAACTTTTCAACTTTCTCAGAGAGTAGATTCTGGTTGCACCAGACCACCACCACACGTTCCCGGGTATGGCACTGAAAATATTGCATCTTTTTCAGTGTCACAATAAGCTCTACATGGTCCTCCTACCTCACACGCTCTGTGGTAGCCAATCTATCCCTAATTTTCTGGATTAGGTCCTGGAAACGATCCATTCAGCATGTCTATTGTTGCCCCCTTCTTCCATGGCATGCCACCCCCTGAATCCATCCTCCTCCACGATGAGAAGAACCTCCTTAGTGTCAGCCTCTCATTGTGTGGCCACCTCGTCCACCAATTGAAACTCCTGTGCCTCTGCCTCCTCGAACCTTCGAACCTTCGAACCATCCTTGTGATTGCACCAGATCTTCCTCCCCCATGGCCTGTTGAAGCCGACGAGAAAAAATGGCCACCCCTAGAACCACCACACCCTCAATGTTTTCCAATGGATGTCGACACCATCTAGGATAGACTCCTTCCACCCACAAGTTCTGCCAAATTAGGCTTCGGACGGGATGACCTGCACAAAATGCGAGGTGTTGGCCTTATTCCAATCCACCATAAAACACTGACCGAAAGAGAAATGGAGGGCTTCCCTCATTCCACCACTAGGACCACTTGCTTACTATCCGAGCCGAGTTGTTGGGAACTTGGTGTCACCACCAACAACACAGAACCAACGATGTGTGAGGGGAAAATGTTGCCCGCCACCTAGTCTTCACTCATGGCACACGTCGTCACTAGGACAAAATTAACCTAGCTAAATAACTACTGAGGGCACCAAGAACAAGGTCTCTCCATGCCCGAACATGCACCTCCCTACCCTAATTTCTCAGTAAAATAATTCCCCACCCTTTGCTAAACCACTATTGCTCCAATATAAAAGAATTATCTTGTCGGTTGCTCTGACCCACTAAATGTATGTGTAGGCTTAACAAATACTTCACCAAGATATACCCTCTTGTGAGTCGGAAGGACCCTTGATGGTAAATCTGCCACCTTTCCCACACTAGCGACGCTTGCGACTTAGCAATTTTTCTCCTCTCCAACCTCACACACCAATAACCATAATAAAATTATTCACCATGTAGGATTTCGAAATTGAGTCAGGTCATGTCTAGGTTATAATGGGCCTCCTCCTTGACCATAAACGCTCCCCTAACGCCACCACCTGCAACATACCCTTCGAGCGAATTTTTCACACACTCAAGGTCTAGTGCCCCAGATCTCAAGGTACTTGGAGAAGGCCTGGGGGAAGGCCTTCGTACCTACATCCATGTGACCATCATCAATCCCCACGTGATCCTTCAGGGATTGCAATCACGTTGTTTAACACCTCCATCGAGGAGGCCTCCCCTGAGGCCACAATTTGGCTAGACTTTTCCACAATACCCTCCTAGAGCAGAGAAGGCCATCAACTAACAAAATCCTGACCCTGGTGACCACTATTCCGATTGGCGAGCTTATCTGCAGCTTTGTTTCCCTCCCGATCTACATGTTCAGTGATGATATAATCAAAGGAGGAGATTCTCTACCTAATCTTCTCCCCGATGTATTCCAAGCACTAGCTCTTGATCACCTTCTCTAGGGGGAATCCATGAATTAGTTTCCACAATACTAATAAGCAAAATTTTGAATCACTTATGACCTGTAGAGTTAACACTCCTTGCTCAGCAACTGTTTGAAGTCCTTTCTTAAACGTCAAGAATTCAACCACATTGTTAGTAGTGTTGCCACATGAGGTTTCATATAACTTTATGACATGCCCCATGTCTTCTTGAATGACTCCTCGGATTCCCTTTGGAAGTGCCATAAAAATTAAGTTTGTGGAATCCTTTTGGAGGAAGGAGGAAGGAGTTTGGCGAATGCTCTTGCATATGTTGAATGTTCGTCAATCCTGCAACAATGGCCCCTTGGGCTAATTCTAATGCTACCATGATTCTTTGTCCATTGCCTTCCTCTTTCTAGTCCTCTTCTTTCCACCGGCCTATAGATATGGTTTCTTTGATGTTTCACATCATTGTTGACAATATCTGATCAATTGGTAGACTTTCCAAGTGGAATATTGCACAGTTCCTTGCCTTCCAGATATTCTGAATGACAAGGCCTTGATAGGGACACCACACCCTATTGACGATGGGATTTTAGAAGAGCGTCCAGAGTCGTGCCTCCAGAGATTTAGCCAAGCTATTCAACGACCTGTCGCATACCCCAAATAGAGATGCAACCTCATCCCATAGAGTTTTGGCCTTTGGGTGGGACTTTAGAAGATAATATGTTATTTCCTCTTCGATTGCATATAGAGGGCATGTAGACGGGTCACAAAATCATTTCTTCCTGATCTTGTCCCATGTAAGGAGTTTTTTTCCCTATGAGACATAGAAAGAATGCTAGCTTTGGCCATAAATTAGAATACCATATCCTTCTCCATAAGGGGAGAGGAGTCTGGTCACCCGAAACAGATAGAATTGAATAAGATTCTTTGAATGAAAACATACCTTTAGGTTGATGACCCCATCGAAGTTTATCGGGCTCCCCATTGTTGAGAATGGGTCGTTGTCGAAGGATTAGGGAGTGGGCCTCCCAATCCATGGGAAATTCTCTCTCTGGAAACTGATCGACAGATTTCGTTTCCCTCCATTTCGAATTTGAATTAGAAAGGTGCAGAAGTTATTGACCTTTTCTACTCCTAATTATATGTGTAGAATTCAATTTCTCTTAAGTTCTCCTCTTGACTTAATTTAGGGTGGTGCATCCAAGATTCTTACCAAAATTTGGTCATTGCTCCATTTCTGATCTCCCATAAACCGTGTTCCAGAATGAGCACCCAATTCTCTTTTTCTCAATTCCATATGGAGAATCCTTTCAGTAGGACAAGATTATCCAATAGATGGTTTTGCTTGCTCTCAGATCCATATGTTCCTAACCAAATCCTCAACCATGTCTCATGACCACCCTGTAGCCACCTCCACTAGCCCTTGGGCACGAGGGCGTGTGATAACATTCTAGGATCCTCGAGACCCAGACCAGCATGCAATTTAGATTTACATAGATTTTCCCATGCGACCAGAGCCCACTTGCGCCCGACCTACAGCCTCGACTAGAGGAATTTTTGAAACATTGCAGTTAAATATTTGTATATAATTTAGGGGGTTGGGAGGGCTGATAGCTGATAAATTGGAAGGGCCTAAAGGACAACCTTTAAGAGAACAAGATGTCTTGGGGTATTTAATGTTCTGAAGGACCATCTTGATATTTTTCGATCAACTCAGCTGAGAAATTCTTTCCAGTGCAAGATCTTAAGGGAGTTTGGAACCAGTGGAACCCCAATGTAGGTGCTAGGGAGAGAACCTATTCGGAATCCGAGAGTCCGAACCATATGCCTTTGCACCCATGGATGGGTATTGAAAAAAAAGATATCTGATTTCTCACCATTAATCTGAGTTCCTGAAACCTGTTGGAACGCATCCAGGATAGAGCCAAATTTTTTAGCTTCCTTCAAGGTTGGCTTGCCAAATAGCATATTGTCATCCACGAACTGTTGATGGGTGATTGGAGGGACATCATGGGAGAGCTTGAGACCCTAAATGGATCATGAGGCCATCACATCCTTTATGAGTATACTTGATCTTTCAGTAGAAATAATGAAGAGGAATGGGGAAATAGGGTCCCCCTATCTTAATCCACACAAGCCATGGAACAAGAGGGTGCCCCATTCACTAGAATGGGGTAGAAGTGGGTAACAATCAGGGATTGGATCCAACTTATCCAGTTTGGGGAAAACCCAAAGGCTTCCAAAATTGATATGGGATAATCCCAATTCAAACGATCATATGATTTAGAAAGATCCATCTTTATTAACATACCTGAGGTTTTGGAGGAGGAAAGATAATGAACCAGGTCATGAGCCACCAAGATGCCGTCTAGGATATGTCGTCCTTCCACAAAACCAGATTTATCAAGTTTGATTATTTCTTTCAGAAGGGGCTTTAGCCACTGGACAATAACACTGGAGATAATCTTATAAACCACATTGTAAAGGGCGATGGGGCGAAATCCACCCGAGTCTACAGTCGTGCCCTTCTTTGGAATGAGTGTAAGGAAAGTAGCATTCAGTCTTAAGAAATGTCGCCCTGCTTTGTAAAACTCCACGGTGAAACCATCGGATGTGGAGCTTTGTTCATAGGGAGTGTTGTAACTACATCATCTACTTCTTCATACGTGATCTTCCTCATGATCGCATTATTCTGGTCCTCCAAAACTATTTTAGGAATACATTGACAATTTTTGGAGACAAATTCACTTCTATCCACTTATGATTCCCAAAACAGGGATTGGAAATGCCCGATCAGTTCTTTTGTGATCTCGTCATGTTGCACGAGGAGTTTGCCATCGGATCCATTCAGAGAAAAGATCTAGTTGACCTTCCCGTGTTTTAACATGGTCTTATGAAAGAATTTTGTGTTGCGCTCCCCCTCTTCGAGCCATTCAATTCTTGATTTTTTCCTCCATGGGATTTCTTCTTGTTTCCGAAATTGTTCTAATTCGATTAGGACTCCCCCCTTATGTTCTATTAGTTCCTATGTTCTCCCTTCCAAGGTAATTCTTTGTTGTATTACCTTCATTGCATCTTCAAGTCTGCACTTATCCTAGTGAATGTCCCTAGAATTTAACTTGTTCCATTCTTTGATTTTCCTTTTCAACTCCTTCGGCTTAAGTTGAAAGGTTTCCATAGAGTTGTGTCTTGTTATGCTTATTTATTTCCACCATGCTTCCAGTTTGGTGATGAAGTCCAACTTCTCCAGCTAGAAGGATTTGAAACGAAATGGGTGATTCCAAGGAGCCATCCTTAGGTCAATTTCAAGGCTTATCAACCAATGGTTCAAGCCAAGGCAAGGAAGGGTCGTGGCTTGTAAGAAAAGATCCTACTCAAGGATGTTATCAAAGACGAGAAAGAACTCCAACCGAGATGATATCTGGTGTTTCACGCATTATCTATTATTCCATGTGACGGAGCCATTCCCAAACTCAATATATTCAACTTCCAAGGCTTGGATGGTCTCTTGGAAGGCCATAGATATTGGGTCTATTCTGATGCCTCCATTTTTCTTGCTTAGTTCCTTGATCATAATAAATTCCTCTACCATGAACCAGCTTGAGCTTTCTATTATGCATTTTAAATATCTGAGATTCCTTAAGAACCCATTCTTGGCTCGTGGTAGTGTAGGGCCATACATTCCCGTGAGCCATACTTTCTCTGCGGATCCGATGCACGTGAACTGACCAGAGAGGGAGTTTGGAGAGGTGATCTAGCTTTGGAAGAAGACGAATTTGGGATCCCAAAGGATTCCCATCACCCCCGCACAACCCCTTGCATCCAGCGCCATGCACTCCGCTATCGGCCAACTTCTGCTAGTGATGTTTTTGATCTTTTCTATTGTTACTTTAATTTCCTATAGTAGTACAATATCCTACTTCTCTTTCTAGATCCTATATTTTAGGTACCTCAACTTCCACTTGGAGTTGAGTCCCCTTATGTTCCACGATACTAACTACATTGAGGGGGGGATAAGATGGAGTGTTGATAGTACTCTGTCAAGAGATTAGCTTGTCTTGAGTTAACTAGGATCACCCCTGCCTCGCAAATCACTTCTTTGGTGGGTCTCCTGTACTTTTTCTTGGTGCTCGAACTAGTTTCTGACCTTCTCTTGAGTGGATCACCTTCCCATATGGTCAGTGCCATCTAGGGGGTTGGCTTAGGTGGGGCATGTCATTGTTCCCAATCTTTGTATATCTTATGAAATTGTGCCAACTGATCCTTAGGTATTTCCTCTGAGCCATCCATAGTCCAACTCAGTGGATAGGGCACCATTACCCTTTCATCCGAGATAATTTGCTCCAATTTGAAATCTTGTTCCAATGCTTGCCTCACTTATGCGAGGACTTGTTGAATTTATTTTCCCGTCGTCTGTTTTTCTAGAGCCTTGCGTTTGCTGGCTTGTTTGTTTTTAGGGTTTTCTATGTTGGTCTCCACTTCCATAGTTGTTTGAGTTTCCAGTGTTGCCTTAGGCCTGACTTGTTTCTCAGTTTCACTTGCCTTCGCCAGGAGGGCAAAGCGGTTAGTGGCAGGGTGACTGGTAGTTGTCGGGGAGGTCCTGGGTGGCGGTGGAGGAGGGCCAAGAGGGGCTTGGGAAGGGACTCCTTCGCTGGATGGAGGGCGTCGCCTTGATACTTCCTGAAACCCATCTGAGGAAGGATTCATTGGGGCAACGTTGGCCCATTAAGGACAGTCACGGAACAAATTTCCATACTCACGACAGAGCTTGAATTTAAAGGGGTCACGTTCATAATCTAATGACTGCAACCAAACCTCATCCTAGTACTCAATCTCCACTAACTCAGGGAGAGGTTGGGATATATTCATATAAATGCAAATCTTGGCATAAGAGGAGAACTGCAATGTTCAGTAATCTCAGAGACTTGCACAAAATCTCCAATGGAGTTATCAATTGATTCCAGAATATCCATTTCCCATAAGTCTTCTAGCAGGGAGTATAGTTGAACCCAAATAAGGGTTGCAAGAAACTGTTCCTTTTCCGAATTATAACATGGTTCCCAGTGTCTCATGAAGAGGCCTGCACTATTCATATAGTACGACCCATTATTCAGGATGCATTTGTGATCCTCCAGATCTTCGAAAATCGTAGTGAAGAACCCCTTTACTTGGAGTCGTAGGTCAAATGGTGCTCTCGATTGCCATTTTAGCTGGATCAATCCTAGAATGCTTGATTCCTAGGGCCAAATGCCCATGAATTTGCAAATGATCGCATGGTCATGCATAACATGTCAGGACTGCTCCAGTCAATGGCTAGGTATTACCACCCTAAGGTTTTTAACGGCTTTGGGCGAGCATTGACCTCAAATTCGAGCTTGCCATTGTTAGAAAAATATATATTACGGAGCAATGGAACACATGAAATAATGCAGAAATATAAACACAGAAAACGCACAAAACAAGAGAGACACAGATATACGTGGTTCACCAGTTTGGGGCTACGTCCACCCGAACAGCCAGTCCTTCCTTTCTATTATCCAGCAAAATGAAGAGACACAACCTACAACAAATCCGCTGTAATATCCTCCTGTCTTCTCTCACAGTCTCACTCTAATGTTTCTCGCTCACACAGAATACACGTCTATCTCACAGCCTCAAATACAATGCCCTCATACAAAGAGAGGGGGTTGCCTTCTAGGGCAAAAACCCCTAAACTAAACATAAGTTC
Source organism: Pinus taeda (assembly GCA_000404065.3). Lineage (NCBI taxonomy): Eukaryota > Viridiplantae > Streptophyta > Pinopsida > Pinales > Pinaceae > Pinus > Pinus taeda. The sequence continues at coordinate 78,816 of APFE031732833.1, forward strand.
TACCGTCAGATCATCCGCCTAATGAACGGCCTAGATTGACTAGAAATTACTATACTTTTTACAAGGCCGCGCAGCGCCCCCTGGACCCCCCCTGCAGCGAATATTTTACGGGCGGCGTTGCCGCCCCCATTTCGAACTGGGGTCCAATGTGGCGGTACTTTTGAATATAGAAGATAATTAGGCTCCACACCCAACAGCCATTGCGCTCCCAGAGTTGGTGTCTTTGATGTGTATCCTTTTTGCGGCCTTGAAGAGGATGGATTGTGGGAAGGGCGATTGGAGCCCGTCAATATGGCTTTGAAGGAGGAGGTTGATCCCCCTCACCCCAGAAGGCCCAACATGCGGCTACCTAGTGAGTTAGATGTGGTAGATCAGAGGTGTGTGGGAGAAGGTAATCTAGAAGGGAGCTGAAGCACTCCGACAAGGATTTGAGACCCTTGCGCTGTCAAAGTAGATGAGAAACCCTAGCAGAGCAACACCTTCTCAACTCATTGAGTCTCCATTGTTCAGCAAAATGGTCAGTTTTATAATAAGATGTGTAATTCTTCTTTTTTTCTCAAGTTAAAGTTGACCGATAACCTTTTTATACATGGTTAATCAGGGAAATGTGTGCATTGGTAAGACGTTTTTTGTGTTGCAATAGTTTTTTTTGTTATATTTATGGAGCCTTTCCCTATATCAACCACATTAATATTTTTAATGTGGTTGTACTAGTTATAAAATAACAGGCTTAGATCCATCTTAACTTTGGATCTACCTGACACAAAGAGAGATCAAATAAATCTGCTACATACAAAGATTTAAAAAAAAACAAAAGATTTAATCTCTCTTAACTCTTAATAAATCCAAATTTAAAATAAATTTAAATTAATATTTAAAAAAATATAAAACTACAAAATTAAAATACTTTATATCAAATTACAAAGAAAATGCAAAATCAAAATAGAATTTCTCCACTTTTTCTCTTTCACGTCACGTCTTCACTGGTTTTACCGTCCGAATGAATTTATATCAACCGAACAAAACTCGGACGATTGATAGAATTGGAATTTCATATGAATTACTTCGGCCATTTTCTTCGCTCCGTTTTAATGTGCAAATCGTTTTAAAATGAAAAGAGATTTAATCTCTTTTAATTCGTGATCAATTCATAATTAAAATAAATTTAAATTAATATTAATTCTAAATAAATCCACCGTTAATATAAATTTAAGTTAATATAAACTTAAATTAATATTAATATTAAAATTTAAAATACTTTATATCCGATTACAATGAAAATATGCAAAATCAAAATAGAATTTCCTCACTTTTTCTCTTTCACGTCACGTTTTCATCACTGGTTTTACCGTCTGAAGTAAATTCCAAAGGACTCAACAAATTTCCGCTCTGGATTGAATCTCTATACATTAAATTTCTGTGAAGTTTACCTCTCTTTTTCCCGGTCAAGTCGAGACGCCTATTTTTCCCAAATGTGTAGAATTGGAATTTTATATGAATTGCAGAAAGTTCCCAGAAAGATCTTCCGCCACTTCCTTCACTCCATTGACCTCACAGAATCAACTCAATTTACAGAATGATATTGGGAATTGGAATTTAGGGAATAGTTGGTATGTTCTTCTTTTATAAAAGAGCCAAATTGTGGGTGTTGGGCTTACCACCTGATAGACCAGGATTTTTCTATGGATTGTATTGAATAGAGATTCAAACAATAGTTGTTGGCTCTATTATGTAGTGAATTAAATTGCCGTGTAAATGCTAAATGATATTTATGATGTATTATCTTCTCACCTATAAAGTTTTTGCATTTTTAAATTATTTATATCTCTTATTATTTTTTATCACATTTAATTAATTTCTAATCAAATAACATAAATATTATTTTATATAAAATAATATATTTTA
>APFE031732833.1:80792-93663 GCA_000404065.3 Pinus taeda
ATATATATATATAATGATGATGGTGGTGGTGGTTAACCTCTGAGACCAAATTTTGGTTTATCCAACCTAAAAAACGAATTATTTAGTTTGATTCAAGATTTTATTCTTATGCTCAAAAAGCTTGGAGAGAAACCTCCCCAGCTCACTGTAATTTTGACAACGTAAAAGGCTAGGAAGGTTAATATTGCAACAAAGATTTTGAAACTGAGATTTAATGTGGTTGTACGCACTCTAAGAGGGAGTGATTTTCATCCTTGATGTTCGTATTCTCACATAGATCGCAGAACCTTTCCATACATGGTGTTTTAGGAACTGCCCAACGACCCGTTTCACTATGGAGGTCATAAGAGTTCGTTCTAATCTTGGCTATATTAATTTTCTTCTTTGAGCTAGTTAAAACAAGGAGATACTTTTGATCTTCTAGGGTGGGGTTGATGACCTCCTTATAATATCTTAATTTTCTTTTAGTTGCTAAATCTTTCTCACACCACATTTTTCTTTGAACTTAGAAAGTAACAAATATTTTTAATGTTATTAATGTTTTGCAATGCACATTCTCGTCGATCTTTCCAATGTTGTACCAGACCTGTGTCTTCTATCCAACTTTCGTTGAGCCTTAGGTGGTTTTGGCTGGAATTTAAAGCTAGCTTAGGAAGTCTATGGTCTCCTATGTTATTGAGTTTGTGCTTGTACAATAGAAGCCTAGTCATAGCTAGGCTCTCGATAGGGAAAAGACCCACTTCTATAAGGATAATAGGATAGGGTGTGTTGCTTTTAATTTTGAAGTTATACATTATAAAATGCTTCTGGATTTCCTCAATCTTTCTCCAGGATTCTCTAGAGATGCTACAACCCCAAACCTCACATCCATATAAGATAACCGGAGTGACTAAAGTTTCAAAGAGGAACTTCTTTCTATCCCTCATTACGAGGTTTGCCATTTTACAATTATTTTCAAGACCAACATAAGTTTTCCATCCCCCATTAATACTTTTCTCAATGCTATAGTTCTAGTTGAGCTTGTGATGAATATCAATTCCTAGTTACTTGTAGGAAGACACTTCCTCCAAGTTACTATTGTCATACATAAAATTAGCGTAAGTGTCCTTCTTGGATTTTATAATCATAACTTTTGTTTTGTCAATGTTAACAATCATACCCATGGTAGAGCAGAAATCCTTAAGAAGTATAAGTTTCTTATCAAGATCAATGGGCACCTTGCGAGAAGAATAGTATAGTCAGCGTAGAGAAGAAGGATGATGACTATCCCAGCTAAGATCGTACCAACACATCCTTCTTCCTCTAAACAACCTTCTATCTTGTCGATGTAAATGCCAAATAGGGTAGGGGATAGGGCGCAACCTTGTTTAACTTTGATATTACACTTAATATCTTTCGACCACCCCTCATTGCTCTTTAACTTGGCAATTACATTCTCATATAACCATATAGCGGCAGCTCTCAACTCAAAAGGAACCTTTAGCTCTTCTAATCTCTTCCAAAGGTTGTTTCTAGGAACCGTATCGAAAGCCTTTCTAAAGTCCACAAAACAACAAAAGGGATTGGATTTATCATTACGGCATTCCTCCACAATGATCCTAAGCGTAATGAGGTGGTCTATTGTTGAATGCTGCTCTCTAAAACCCGCTTGGCCTTTAGCCCACTTACCTTCACTTTCAAGCCATATGCTCAACTTCCTTTCCAAAATAATACCATATAACTTGGCCAGGAGAGGGTTGATTATAATTGTCCGATAATTAGAGGGGTTATTTGTATCCCCACTTTTAAAAATAGGGATAATGAGGCTTTGATTCCATGGTTTAGGGAACTCTTTCTTGATTGCTTGATTGAAAAGCTTGTGAATGTGGGGGATGAGGGCAGGACCTCCAATTTTTAAGATTTCTGCCTAGTAACCTTCAATGTCCTTAGCTTTCCCATTAGCCAAGAGATTAACCCCAAAATCAATGTCTTCTAATGAGAAAACTTCTTTTGTTGTGAGAAGGGTTTCAAAGTTATCCATGACATTTGGAGATTCATAAATATTTTTAAGATAGGAATTATAGTCATGTAAAGCAATTTTATTATTATCTTTAGTTTTCCTAGTTAGAATCTGCCTCTAGAATTTCTTAGGAGCTACCTTAGGGAGGTGTAAGAGATCCTCTTGTCTTTTACAAATATAGTGCTTTTTTTCCTTTTAGTTAGGGCTTTATATATTTTTATCTTGCCAATTTTAAGGGATCCATCAACAACTTTCTTAATTGCTCTCCTCTCACTTTTACAATCTTTGTCATACCTTGGGTTGGTTTTGCTATTTCTTTTATTACTTGAAACTTCAATTGAGAACTTGTTAATAGAATATGAGAGGGTTGTAGTAAAATTATGATAGAGATCTTCTATGTTTTCTATACTAGATAAAGGAAGCAAATTAGTTTTTAATTCATTTAGAAGAGATCTTTTTTATTTCTGTCAAAGATTAACTTCTTTTGGCTATAAGGATTATCTTGTATGGGATCTCTATGCATGACAAAATTGAGAGTTATAAGTAAAGGCCTATGATCAGAGTTAGGCTCATGGTCGTTTAAGATGTCAAAATTTGTTATTTCGTTGTATAGAGGGAGATCGGAGATAACATAGTCTACCACGCTGCTACCAAGCCCATGGATGCAAGTCATCTGGCTAGAATTGGGCCACTTCTTTAGACCGTTGCAAATTATGAGATCCTGAGCACTACAGAGCTTGACTAGCTCCAACCCAAACAAATTCTCCCCAAGGTCTTCAGAGCTCGTTTTGTACCAGCTAGCTAAAGGAAGGTCTTTATGGTTTTTTTATAGTTATAATGGGAGTTACACTATATTTTAATTACTAATAGTAAACTTGATGAATTATAGTATTTATTATTTATATAAAAAATTAATCAAATTTGATTTTTTTTTTGCATCAAATATACAAAATATGTTTTTTTTTTTTAATATAAATCCAATAAATTATCTATCTATCGATCTATCGATCTATCTATTATCTATCTATCTATATATATATATATATAATATGAAAATATTTATATTAATTGTAAAATTTATGGTCCGATTATAGTTATATTGGGAGTTACATTATTATTTTCTTCCATCTTCAGTATCATCTACAAACTCATGAAATAAAATTATTATCTCAATACTAAACATATACGGGTCTCTCGAGGTGAATATCTTTCAACATAATCCAAAATTAGATAAAATAGTCTACTTCAAAATACAATACTTGATTACAACATATTTTCCGAGACCCATTGGATTAATCCATAAACATAGAATTCATTCCTTTAATGTAGAACACCAAAATCATAAACTATATATTGGTGACTTCATGTAAATCAAGTTTTTTGAAATACATTTCACATTTCTAGCTTTATTATTGTATTATTATATGATTAATTGTCATTTGTATAAATAAAAATTATCATGATTATTTCTAGTTAATATTTATTTGTATTAACAAGGTATTTTTATAAAAAAAAATATCGATATGACCCTATATTTTAACTCAACATTGAAATCCATTACATATCTAACCAATCTAAGTCCATGATCAATAACAACAGTAACATAGTTGTCACTGGCTACCAAAATAAATAAGGTTGATATGTTTGATGACTAGATAGATAAAAATATGACCCTATATTCAATTGTTGAGATCCATTACATGTCTGGCCAATCTAAGTCCATGATCTACCACTGCTTACCACCCTGAATCACTCGATAGGTAGAGATATGAAATCTGATATCAAGGGTTTCAAGTGACTGTTTTGGATATGAATTGGAACATGTTTGTTTCTTCGTACCCATGGAAATTGAACACGTGGTAGTTTTATCACCTCACATTTTGAGAATTAGGTGGAACCCTTGACTATTCAACAAGATGAATATTAAGAGGTTATCTTAAAAATTGGAGATTAATATGATTAAATGATAATAAAACCAAAAGCTATATATTCTAAGTAAGTATATAATATATTAATATATATATATTTATATAGTTGCAACTGCATAATTAATTAATTAATTAATTGTTCATTTACTATAAATAAAATATTTTATAATCAAAATCTCAATGACCAAATAAATTTAAATAAATTGTACGCATGTGCACAGATAAAAAATAGCAGACACCCATCTCACAAAATTTCTATAATAATAAAGATAAAGAGGGAGCCATGTCATTTGATGTGGAAAGGCCAAATGAAAAATAAACAGTGGTTTGCAAATATATTTTATTGAAAAGATTATATTACTAGTGAAGTTTGATTTTCATAACATTTATTTAACAAGGTCGCATAGCTAGTGTTTTCTGTTGCTTAGTTTAATTATTGAACATTGAAAGCTATGAACCAATTTTTACATTTGATCATGAGTCTGATGTTTGACTTGAAAGTACAATGTATAGTTAGTTAATGCAGTAGATATACATATTTATTCATTTCAACTTTGAAAGTACAGTGTACTTAAGTGAAAGTTGAAGGATGAAATGCATGCATAAGAATGATGTGCATGAACACAGGGATGTTGATGATTTCCTTGTATTTGAACATGTATGTGTCATTAACTTGAAGGGTTGATTACTTTGTTGTAAACATGCATGTAATGTAATCTTGACTTGGGAAAAGTTGATTTGGTCTCCAAGATGGAGATGATGATGAAGTGTTTCATCTTTGAAAAAGAACTGTAGAATTCCTTTTCTACATGCTTGACTTGAAGGGTCAATTGTTTTAAAGGAATGTTTTGTGGGCTTGTTGTCTAGTCCATCATTTGTATGCAGATGTAAGACATGGAGGTATTTCAAAAGATGTGAAAATATATTTCTTTTGTTGAAGCAAGAGTTTAGACCATCCAATTATTGTCTATAATTCTGTTGTTGTTGACAATATGTCAAACAGGTACAAATGTAAATTTTTGTGAAGAAGATGTAACTTCACATTTGTTTCAGCCACCTTGGATCAATGATCAAGGAAGAAAGGGTTAAACTACCTACTATAACCTTCTCAGCAGGAGTTCTGCATGAAGACAAGGAGGAAGACAATTCTTAACTGAAGGACAAGCACATCCAGGAAGGAAATTGTTGACTATCTTCGAGTTTTGGCTCAGAGGCACTAGCTATGCAAGGCAAGTGTATGAACGCTGAAAGAAGAGGGTCTTGCTACTCTCATCTACTATTCATATTAGTATATCAGTATTTTGGGGTCCAAAATATTTCCAATGGGGAGGCGTGATTAGAAAATGATCCTAGATGACTTTTTACTCAAAAATGAAAGTCACAGGATGCTCTTGGAAATAGTCTCATTGCATATATCTTTTCATTCTGAATCTAATGCAATTTGAATGGACCAAAACAGACTCCAGATGAAGGAGTTATTGTAAGATGAAAACTTTCCAATGTCCTTAGAAAAGGATGCAATTTCTAATTAAAGCGGACTTAAGGGTTCCTTAAATAAATCGCATCAGAAAGGTTCAAAGGGAGGAATTAAATGAAGGCAGAAGGAATCCCCTATTGCGATCTTTGATATATCGCATCGGAGGAAGGCCTTCATGCAATATCAGAACAGACCCTGGGCCGTTTACATGTGCGATCAACGACGACGATATCAACGATTGGCGATCAGAGGCGTAAAGCACCAGACCTCAAACCCATGTAACAATGCGATATACGATTGTGATCGATGATTGGCATCGATGATCAGCGATCGGAACAAAGGCCTTATGCCATGCGATATGCCGAAATGCGATAGCGCCGATATCAGCGATCGACGAATGGGATTGCAACCATATAAAAGAGTCTCACATTGTGACATGCGACTTGCGATATGTGCGGACCCGAAAGGATTATAGATGCGGCTGAATTTCATTTGAGTTTTGGCTTTAAGCTCACGGTTGGGTTTCCGTGAAGTTTTCCTGTGTATTCCATTATTGGGTTCTGTTTCGGGATTTATGCCGGAGGAAGGCGGAAGGGTTGGGTTACCCGTGCCTGCCGTTCCTTTCATTTGTAAACTGATTCTTTTAATGAACACTCAGTTCACGCTTTAAGCGATTTTTGTAATAGAACGTGTTATAAAAACATGATGAACCTAGAGATGCTCTAAAGGGAGGATAGCCACTAGAGGTTGGGAGGAAAAGCTAGAGCACTTAATAGAGAGAAGCCACCAGAGGTTAGAGGCAGCTCCTAAATTCTTCAGTGAAGTATCAGACATCAAAGAGATCGAAGGATCAAGCTGTTGCTGGTGTTTGTTGTGCAGAAGACAGAAGAAGGAATTCCTGAGACAGTGCAGAATTCTGAGGGAGTTAGAGAAGCCAAAAGCTCAAGAAGCTCAGAGCAGTGACTGAAAGAATTAGTCCAGAGAAGCCTAGATCTGTCTAGCTAAAGGAAAACCATGGGTAAGATGGAATTCTAAGCCCATTGGTTCAGTTGTAAACCTATGGAGTTGATTCAAAGACTTGTAAAAGAATTCAAGCCATAATCCCAAAGAGCCTAGTCGAGTTGACAAGAGCTCACGGAGATGGAGCCCAAGAGGTTTGGGTGAACTCCTAATTATATTGTTGTTATGTGTGTTGGTTATTATTTGCATTATTTTCTGTTATATGTTTTTATATCAGTTTAAGCAAATCAACTGAAAGCACTTGAACAGTTAAAGGCAAACAAAGCATACACTTATTTCTAGTTCTTTTAATTTCGCATATTATCAATCATAAGCATAGATCTTGGAAATTGTTTAAGCTTCGGAGTGGGAGAGGTTCTTGTTGTTCTTGACAAGTAGCCTTTAGGTCCCCATTTCAGATCAATGATTCAAATATATTTAAAATTCATATAATTTCTTCGTGCATGCAACCTAGTAGATGTGGATGTGTAGTCTTGGGTGCCTTCTTGTTGAGCTTATAATCAATGAACGTGTTAGGTATCAGGTATCTTGCTAAGCTTATAATCAATGAATGTTTCAGTTGTTATGTTGAATGGATACTCAATTAATTAATGTTGTTGGATTTTCGCACAAATTAATGTTTTCTAGTGTAGGGACTAAAGTTTCCTTCACTTTGTCAAACATTTTAGCTACCTTCACCTTGTCAAACATTTCTTTTAGCACAAATTGTGGAATGTGATTTTCCAGGAACGTCTCCATGCTGGTACTTCAGTGTTGTCACTACTAGATGTGATTTGTGCCAACAATGTTCACTACTCTAAGTATTGGTATGATACTTAGTGAAATCATTGCCAAATAAGACGAAGACAAAAAATACAAAAAATACAAAACAAAATATTTTAAATTTTTCTATTCAATGGATAAGTAATTTGAGGGATAATAATAAAAAATAAACTCATACAAATCAATTTAATTCACATGTAAATCAATTCAATTTACATGTAATTATAGATAATTATGGTTAAACAACAAATATATTAAATATAATATAAAGCACAATGTTTTAAAATTTCACTTTATTATCCAAATTATCGTCATACAGTTCTCTTCTCTTCTCCGGATAATAAAATTAAGTGTGTTGGAAAGTAAATGGAATCTAATTAAACACTATAAATTAAAGAGACAAATAAGTAACTATTCTCCAAATTATCATCTTACAGTTCTCTTCTCTTCTCATGATAATAAAATTAAGTGTGTTAGAAAGTAAATCGAATCTAATTAAACACTATAAATTAAAGAGGCAAATAAGTAACTAAAATATATTGAAAATGAAATGCACGAATTCATGTGTCATTTTGTAAAAAGTTTGAATTTGCAAATGTAAGTGCATTTTAATTCTTTTTAAGGAGAGATTTGTTTTAAATTTATAAGTTGATCCTCTTTAATTCTCATTGTAAGTGCCATGCAGGCAATACTCAATTCTATTTGAAAGAGAAATTTGTTTCAGTAATGTCAGTAGTGATATGACACGCTGAAATCATTGTCAAATAAGATGAAGAACAATAAAAATTAAGAAAATACAAAATAATCTATTTTAAAAAATAAATATTTTTGTTTATGTAATGTTTACTTTAGGTTTAATTTTTTAATTTTTAGGCAAAATGCTAAATAATTCGGTACCCAAAGACTTCTCGAATGCAATATGCCTGCCCGCGGCAAGATAATATTTAAACCTCACAGACCATTTAATGTGACTGACTTTAGTTTGTCATTTATCAATATATGATGGTACATTGTCATCATTACTTAATAAGAGCATAAAAACCATAACCAATCAAAGTGGAGGAAAAAAATAAAATAAAAATATTTGAAGAATAAATTAAAATGATTTCTAATGTTAACTTTATAAAATGATGTTAAATTGTTTTTGTCAATCTAAATTAATTTAGAGTCAAACGCATATCCAATATGTTATACCCTAGGGCAGCAGGGATTTTCATGATTTTTTTTTGTTTGTTTCTTATTTTTTCCCAAGATGATTGTCTAGTTTGGTAGGTTTTAGAAAAATAATCGCTATTCTAAAGGCCATTTATACAAATCAATCTATCCCTACACTATTTTGTCTTTATGTCATTTATTTTTTCATTGTAAATGACAATTTATGCTTTTCCTCTCTAGAGTGTTCAATATATATAAAATAATTTCTATTTCGCTTTAATTTCGAGAAAGGATAACTTGTAATTTACACAATAGACTGTTGCAAACTTTTGAGCACTACTAAGAGGGGTGAGGAGGTGAGTGAGGTGAATCAGTAGTTTGATCTTCTTAATGATTTTAGCAATTTAAACTTTAACTGAATTACACATATATTCACCAACAAACAATAGATTAGCTCATGAACATAAATCATATAAGAAACTAAAACAAAGTAACCTTGAGCGCAACAATAAAATCACATCAAAACACATCCACACAAGAAACACAAGATATCTAGTGGAAAACCCTTCAGCAAGAAAAAAACAAACCTTACTGCTATTGCGTTGCTCTGAATCTTTTAGTAAGAAAAAATGTCTTTTACATAGATTTGTTGACTCCCATCGGCATGGATACTCAACCTCATACACAATAGGGTAACACCAATAAGTTAGGAGACTTGATTCTACTGATAAGCTTAGATGAATCTATTCTCAATCGGATCTACAGACTACCATCTGCTAAAGGCCACCACAATCAACGGTCCTCACCCAAATTCAATTGGACTTTCCAACTTTGGTTGGATGGAGAAACTGTTCCTTTCGTCGAAGCTTCGAAATCACCGCTCCTCTCTCATGAAGTTACTGCTCCTCAACACTATGTGGACCTCATTTCATAAATTCTCCAACTGGATCCAAGACACTTTGCTCAACAATATTTCAGCTCTACAAGTATGCTCTTAGAAACAAGACTCTCTACAAATCACAATAAAAAACACCACAAATATATGCTCTCCACTCTAGCAAAATAGTGGCCACAATCCATCCAACAAAAACTGAATAATATCACCAGCAGCTAAAACAAAACTCATAACAAACCCTCACACCAAAATATGAATGTTGCATAATACAATCAACAACATAATACACTATGGCTATGTACCAAATGCGTCAGCAGCTCCTGCAAAAATAAATGTGAGAGTCGCTAATATGGAGCTCCATCAATACCAAACTCTGCTACAATTCTATGCATCACAGATCTAAAATATGGAGATCTGAATCAATATTATGCTTCAAGAAATAAATCTTCTCATATTGCTTCCATTAGAGCTCATACACTAAAGCAATCAAGCTCACTATGGCTCTGAAGCATACCCACACAATGCATCCTTCCCTAGCTCACTCTCATACTCAACCAAACAATACTCAACTATAAAGTGATGTATATAAAAAGCTTTGATTGAAATTCATCTTAGACATGGGATCAAGGGCGCACAATTTGGACTAAATCAATACACTAACATCACTACTTATGCATTAAAGGTGTTCACATCATTGAAGGACCTTTTCAAACCATTCCCAACAATTGAAACTTATTCTAGAAGTCTCTAGGAATTTCCATGCCAATTTTCATCTGATTTTCATGAGGAATGCGAAGGATATTTCATGAAAATTTTTAGTCGCATGCATAACACTACCTAAACTCGATTGTAGCCTTCAGTCATTTGCACATGCATGTTTCCCAATGACTAGAACCTTTCATTCACATGTATAAGCCTCCATGGGAGCGATTAGGGTAGAGCATAAGGAAAAACCACAAGCCCTCATCTCAGAATCTCTACCACCATTTGGATCCTCTTCTTCAAAATTTGAACTCACCTCCAAACCTCTGCTAAGCTTAGTAACACCTCTACAAGTAGATAAACAAGTCTCCCAAGTGTCACTACCAGGTTGACTTAAAAGGCCAACAAACAAGGTTGGAAAGAATTCCAACAAGTCCTCCACTCTCCAACAAACATCTGCACAAGCTGCAACACCTCTAATAGACTCGCAATACACTGTAGCACATCTCCATCATCAACATAAGGCCACCACACTACAAAAATTCATCGCCATGAGTATAAGCATGAAGACCTAGTTGCCAACTTAGGCAGTGTGCCAACTCATCATCAATCATAACAATTCTATCATTTGTTCATCAATACATCACAAGGTTGACATCAATGCCAACACATTCATCTCAATGCCAACTCAACTAGTTGCAACTATGCTACAATGAAGGCATCCAAACATCAACTATTCTACAAGGGTTTACATCAATGCCAAAATGAGCTAGCTGCAACCATGAACCAATGCCAACATCAGCTAGCTGGATCCATGCGAACCATAATGCCAAATATCTCCCCCTTTAACATTAATGGCAACCATACACAAACTCCAGACTATTCTCCTCTATCACTCCCACTTTTACATCAATGGAAAAGGGTTAACTCCATCTAGTAAGGCAACAAGAACTGAAGCACAAATATTGGAGCAATAAACCTCTACATTTCTAAAAAGTAGTGCCTATCAACCAATGACCATACTCTCCACATCAGCAACAAGCAACACATCACCAACCATCATCCATAGAAACATACCAACCAACAACCTCTGGCAGTAAGCAACAATATGCCAACGTAAGGCAACCATACAATCATCAATCAAAAGCATCATAATGAGAAACAACATGCAGCAATGTGCACATGAGCATCAACCAAAACTCTCCATACAAACCACAAAGCAACAACATCAATAGACCTCTCTATTCAAAACATGAGGTCAAAAACTCCAACTTTCATAGCATAGTATGAGGCACACCATGAACACCTCTAAGCAAACCATGATGTATAATAATGAATGGATGAAATAAATAAGAGAAAATAGATGATCCCCCTAAACACATGCCATCTCTAACATCATCTCCATACTAAAGTGAAATATTCCCACTGCAACATTACTTCCTTGCCCATGGAAAGAAGCACAATGTGGACCAAGAGTCCACATGACCATGACAGATGATATATTACAATATATATACATGGTTGTAGCAGCAATACAAATACCTCATACATGACCAATATATGACCATAACATGACCACATGACTCATGACTAAATAACCCGATGATAGTACGACATACGTACATGGCTCCATGAACATTTTACATACATGGCTCCTATGATAAACTCCTATGGACCAATGATTGAAATACATAATACATCATGACTATTACATCATCATTAGCCCATACATGTAGCTACAAAATTACTCCATAAGCCTATCACCATGGCAACTTGATTTACAAAAGACTAGACCCTCTACCAACATAGAGTGATTGTTATAGATCCATTTGGGCATATCACTCCCATCATCTAGATCAATGTTTTAGGGCTCATGAAACCCTAATTTTAGTTGCTTCATGCCCTAAACAAGTCAACCTTTTGAATGTCTCCTTCCTGATAGTTTCATGACTTGAAGGCATTCTGAAATGATCTCTAAAGGGACCAGCGCATGTAGGCCCATGTAAGGGTGCACTGCAGAGCAGTTAAGTCCATGCCAAGGTGCTCTGCAGAGTACTTAGGTCCTCTTTGACCTACATTGGGTGAGATTGAGTGAAATTCACATAGGGTTTGGGGAATATTCTTATCTCTTGGAGTCTTCTAGAAGTTTCCCTCACTTATCAACTACTATGAGCTCGAAAATGGATGAGGAATGAGTTAAGTGATCAGGGGTTGGAATTTGATGAATTGTAAGGAGATAATGTTGCCATGAGAATTGACTTTGAGACAAGTATTGTTATGCGACCGGAGTGTCATGATTTTTATGTGATGTGGATGGGATCAAAGCTAGAGGAGTGAATTCAAATTAGACTTCATGGTTGTAATTCTACCTTCTATTCAATAAAGTATTTGAACCTTTTTCCATATGCTTATCTTGTTATATGATGCTTATATGTGTGAATGTATTTGATTCCATTTACTTGTAATCAACAAATCTTTTGCTTTGATTGGTTCTTTGTCTTCTGTTGATGTTTACAGGTACTTCTCAAGCGTGTTAAGTACGGGAAGGAGCGATGAGACCGATACAAAGGAGTGTTACACAAAATATCGTCACCTTGATTATTTGCAGTCGGTGTAGGTCTATCATTACCTATACCAGCTTCCTAAGCAAGTCTTAAACCTCAGCTCTTCAAAACAAGCTCGAGAAATGAGAGAAAGACATCAAAAAATCAATGTAACTCTGGTTCCACACTTTCTCTTAATTTTTCCTGCGGGCCCGCACCTTTTGTTCAAGTTATCTGCGTACTTATACGCTCTGTATGTAAAGGGGAGGGTACGTACCCCTGTAAAAGTCAAAAGGCACAATATTTATCTTAAAAAAATTCATCTTGGGTTAATTCTAGAGTTTTCTAGAAGCATTTGTTACGTGGATTGTTCGCTCCAAGTGGTTCATG
>APFE031732836.1:9581-25955 GCA_000404065.3 Pinus taeda
TAAATTAAACCCTTAAAATAAATTTAAAATATTTAGCAGGAAATATTGATGTAAAGATTAAAAATAATCAAATTATTTATTTATTAGTACATTAATAAATAGTTTTTTGAAAATTCTTTAATACACTTTAAAATTAATTGAAATAAGGAAATAATAAATAAAAATAATTAAAACAGGCCGACATCCATTTAAATCTTCTCACCTGAAAACTATTAAAAACTATTTAAAACCCTCATTCAAGCTCTTCTACTATCATCATTCAAAGAAGTCCTGATGATGGATCCCTGTTGGGATTTGAAACGTTGACGAAAAATGGTTTTCACTGTGGGTTCTCCGGTTACTAAGTTAGAAGATATAAACCATAGAGGTCTTAAATCCAGAATTTTAAGATATTTAAAAATCCATAATGGAATTATTCCTATGGTATCCCAAGGGTCATAATTTTTCCTTAACTACATCCATGATGTTGATTGGGTTAGCAACATAGATGATCGGAAGATGACGAATGGTGGTGCCTTCTTTCTAGGAAATTGTTTGGTAGCTTGGTTATGTAAAAAGTAGATTTCAACCTCACTATTAATAACTAAATATGTGTACATAGTAGTTGTTTATATGTTATACTCAACTTTTATGTATGAAACAAACCTTGCAAGATATGAAGGTAGCATATTATGAACTAATTCCTTTTGTTTGTGATAATACAAGTGCAATAAGTATGTCTAGAGATCATTTTATTTCATTCTAAGATCAAGCATATACCTATCAAGTATCATTTTCTTAGAGAATAAGTGGATGATCATATTGTGAGGTTGGAATATATATCAACAAAGGAACACATTGTTGATATATTCACCAAGCCTCTTGCGAGAGAACCCTTTGAATATTTAAGGGAAAATTTTGGAGTGGTATCTCCCCCATTTATGCAATAAATTCCTTTAAGATAGAGGGATACAGAGCAATTCGTCCATTTTGTTAGGGGTAACTACATGCCAAGAGGTTAGAGAGAAGAAAATATAATAAGTCATGGGGGAGCTACAAGATCAGTAAGAGTAGCACACATTAAAGGAGATTAATTTACATTAAAAAGATGATGAAATGGAAACTTTTCATGCCTTATATGTTTCATCTCATTTCAACTAGTATAAGTAGCTAAAACAGTTAGTTTCAACAGTCATTAGCATCAACAACCCTTCATATTTAAGCAAGGTGAGAGATTTGGCTCTTGAAACAACCATTGGTGTACCTTGGCACATCAGTATGACCACCAAAAGTGTCGATTACTCAGTTGGTATCACAAACCCTTTTCCATTGATGTTAAATAGGGAGAGACTGGGCATTGTCCATGTTGGCCACTAGAGCAACAAATGGATTTAAAGCTTAGAGAGCCTGAAATAGTGAACTTCGAAGATGTAGAAGTTTGTATCAAGTTAGATTCATTGACCTATGCTTAGAGGCCAGAGATGATTTCCATCAATGCCTAAGGGGGGTATCATTGGAAATATTGGCATTGATGTCAAGGAAAAAGTGGGATAGGTTACACACCCAAAGTCCTAAAGGCCATGAAGGTCCAAGACCATGAAGATAAGGTTGTGAAGGACCAACATAATGATGAACTATGAAGGAGATAGGCCAACATGCAAAACACAAGTTATTCCCCCCATACCATAGTTGACAATAAAATCTCCACAATGTCAATATATAGGTCCTTTATCAAGCCCCTCATCCCATCAAACCATCGGAAGGGTATATAAGAAGGAGGAAGGCGAGAAGGCCAAGGTCCATGGAGGTATAGGCCTGATCATCAACCTTTGTCATAGAGGAGTAGTAGGCTAGTGCCCATGGGCTAAATGCCTATCAGGCCCCCATGCCATCGACATTGTTTCAAAACCACTAAAACCAACTGGAACAACCTAACAAAATGATAACCTGGCACATGTGCCAAGACAAGTAGCAGCTCCATGTGAATGACACAGTGGCATACATGTGGTAGCATGTAAGGGTGACACATGGTAGGTCACTTCCACATTTTTGACAAGCCAAATGGATAGTTAGTGAGTGACACATAGTAAGAGCACATCGGATTTTGGACATGTGGAAAGCTATGATTGGGTGCATTACATGAAGTGAATTCTATATTCGAAAAAGGCGTTGCTTGAAGGGTCCCATATCAAGGCATCAGGGTACCAGACACTGGACACTAGTTTAATTAGCTCTTTTTGAAACCACCCTATAGTCGATATGACGTGCATGTGAGTACATGTCAATTAAATTTGAAAGGGAACCAAGTGATTGATTTTGATTGGTAGATGTTGGCATGACATGATAAGCCTCAGGATATGTGCCAAGACCTTGCCTTGTTTAATTTTATGTGTTAATAATTTAGTGGATTTGACATTGGAAGCCTAAGGGAAAGGTGGGGCCATATCAACCCAAGGAATTTTGGGATGTATAGCATCAAAGTATAATAGTGCAATGAATTTTAGGCCAAAGAGAAGCAAAGTAATCTAGGATAAGTTCAAACCAAGTGGGCCCCTCGTTAAGGCATCGGGACACCAGGTTGGGACCTTTGTTTATTATTTAAGGTTGATTTAGTCGAACCAGGAAAAATTATGTCAAGTGAGGTATCTGGGTATTCAAGTCTCTAGGGTTGCAGGAAGAAAGAACTTCAATCCTTTGCCTATGTCCATATTTAACTAAGTTATGATAGAAATTGTCAAGGTTTCAAGTGAGAGGAGGTATATGGGTATCTAAGCCTCTAAGCATGCATGAAGTTCAACTTCCAATGAGAGGATTAGATCCATATTCAGCTAAAGGTTGTCTAATGTTAGTTCCATGTAGGTCAAAGTTCTAGGATCCATACATCTGGGCATCTGGGGGTCAAGCAGTGCACATGTTTTTGGGAGATCATAAATGGTTTAGATATTGAATTTCAGGGAAAGGTTGTTATAATGTATTTTTGACTGGATTTCATATGCCATTTGGCTTAACACCCATTGAGATCTTGAATCTATCCCTTAGTCCCATGGTTTGAGGTGATTAAAATTCGAGGGATAAGGTCGAAAATTTGGTGCTTTCGAGTGCCAAATTCAGTTAAATACTAAAAAACATATGAATTTTTCATAGGGACAAAGTAATGATGTTAGTTGGTATATAACTAAAACAAATCTACGTGATTTAATGGGTAGTTCAATGCACACCGATTAGTCAGAGCGTTGTGGACACAAGAAGAGCTACATTTTGAAAATATTGAGAAGAAAGAGTTCTTTTGTAGCAAATTAAAGAATTTGTGTGCTAGTCATTATAGATCTCATAGAGATTACTAAAGTGATTTGAACAAATGATGAAAGTGCAAAATATATGATATCTGATGTTTTGTAAGGAAATATTACAGATTTGAATTGCTAAGTAATTAATTGAGAAAGGTAAAAAAGAGAAAACATATATGGAGTTAAAAAATGTTGTTTGAGTGAAATTTAAGAAAAGATCCATAGATCTAAGTTGTAAAATGAATGACAAAGGGATTTTAGTATTTGAAGTAAGTTGTTTCTTACAAATTAGGGGAATGGAGTCTCCTTCAGGTTAGTGCTTGTAAAATATTAGGGGGTTGGTGCCTATAAACAAGTGGAGGTTGGTGTCTCTAAAAAGTGCGTGCTTACAAGGAAAAGCGGGTTGGTGCCTACAAAATCTGATGTAAACTGAAATTAGTGCTTGCATTTACATTAAAATCAAAAGAAAATTTTTGGTCCTCCCGTATGGGCTTCCACATAAATATCTTATGTTCAATCTTTGTGTGGTTGGTGCGTTATTTCATGATTGAATGTGTTTGATTTCCTAAATCATTGTTACAAATTATATAATATTGATTCACCCCCATTTCAATATTATCCTAGTTTCCAACATATGTCATGACTTGTGGACATTGGAAAATAGCTTTGGAAGGACAACGAGATATGGAGATGGAATTAAATCCTACTGCTGGCATAATTTCTTTGGATTTCATGGGAAAATAGAGAAATTATGGTAAATAATAGTTTAAATTTGTCTTTTGTTTGGTGGATGATGTGGCATATAAGGTTTTTTGTGAGTTACTTAGTCTTTTGTGGTCTTCTTGGAGATTTTTCTCTCTATTTTTTGTTGTTTTTGTATTTGGAACCTCAAGGTTTTATGGTCTAGGAGGTCATCATTCTTTAGGTGGCTAGCTAGTAGGGCATATTCTAGAAATCATGTCCTTATTCTTGGGTATAATTTGGGTCTATGGGTTAAAAGCGAAGCATTGTGGGTGCAATTCTATTGGCGCGGGGCCTAGATGTGAAGAGAACACACTCTAGTTTCAAGGTAATTATTGGTTCTCTTGGTCTCACATCAAATTTTTTAGTCTCAACATTAAGTTTCATATTTTTCCAACTATCTTGCCACCCTCTAGGGCCTTTCAGGGTAGCTGGTTTTATATTATTGACACTAACCTATTCCCCTCTCCCCTTTGACCTCCTATAACATCCTCATCTCTTGAGAATCTTCTCTTCTAGAAATATTACTAGGATTTTCAATCGTAGGAAATAACCTCAATTCAATCCTAAATGTTGAACTTGATTGTTTGAATAAGTTTTTGTTTCCTCAACTTAGATGCTCTCCTCTATTATTTTTCATAGGGATTAATTATGTGCTCTTTGGTTCTATCACAATGATTCCCTCCCCTCCTTCTATGGCGTGATGTAAATTCACTACTAGACAGAAAGGTGATAAAAAGGGTGGATATGATCCTTTTGTGGGATCAAATTCCCATCCATTGTCCACCTCACAACCTCGTGTATAGGAAGCATCTAGAAGAGTCATGGATCGCTATGCAAAAATCATTCTTGAAGTGGTTCAACATACTATAGCTAAGGTGGAAGAGGAATTCCATCATGACCTGTTGTATGGTTCAACAAACCCAATTTTTCTATTTTATAAATTTCTTATGAAATTTATTATATTAAAATAGGGACCCTTTAGTTTTAATAAAAAAAATTAATAAATTAAATAATAAAGCCTTTGATTTTCTAAAACAAACAAAAAATAGAAAAAATCAACATAAAAATTGTTAATAAAATCTTATAATCAAAGTTTAATACTTAGGCCTTTTAATTAAAACCCAAGTATTAACCTTGATTATCCAAGAAAAACCAAATTAAAATTTCCCCCGAAACCCAAACTATACTTAAGCTTAAGTATTAAACATTATGGATTATTTAATGAAAAATGAAATAAAATGGAGTTATTATCCCGAAAGGTTGAAATCTTTATAAAAATATAAATACCCCACATCACACATAAGAAATAAACATAAGGCAAGACCGGACCTGAATGGGTTATTAATTTTTTCCAAAAAGAACCATGCATCCATCGCAATCACATGATCCACTATAAGTCCATGCCTCCTACCTTAACTGATTGCAATATGCGATATCACTTCATACTGGACCACAAATTTAAATACGCCAAGTTAAAATATCACATCTGGGACATCGCAAAGACCCAAAAAAACTTATGTCCAACCTCATTCCAAACTGCCGATTGCAATATGTGATAAGTCTGGGACCTGATGGGAAAATACATGCCAATACATGTTAATCTCGAGTCCATGGGCTATCACAAAAAACTTAAGTCCATACCCCACTCCCTTTGTCGATTGCAATATGCGACAAGGCCCAAACCCGACGGGATTATACACTGCAATTTATATTAATATTGCGTCCAAGACCTATACTACAATCATAAAATTCTAAAAGGTCGTGCCTCATCCCAACACCGATTACAATATGACGTCAACAACGATGTCATATCCACATCATCGTCATGTCACCTTGCACGTCACTTGTCAATTGTCACATCAGTTGCCACATCACCATTCCATGTCATCCACCACGTCATAGTGATGTCACTATGATTACATCAACCCGAGACCCTGCAATTGCAAGTTTCATAGGGACACAACTTATAATAAATCCTTCACCATTGCTTATTTGTGATATGCGATATAACCAAACCCGACGGGATAATAAAATATATTCCATGAATCCCCGTCTATAAATCTCACAGTTTCCAAAGACTCCTACCTATTATGATAGAGTTTAGACCGAACTTGATAGAAATATATGATGCAAATCATTTAAATCCTCGCATCCGCAACTATCACAAACAAAAAAAAGAACACTGTTTCTCTGATTCCTACCCATTCTGATTGCGATTGCAATTTTATTTGAGAAGTACCCCTTTTGGATTTTATATTAAATACTCCCAGTCTAAACCAATTGCGATAGTTTTGAAGTTTTTCCCCTAATTTTATTCTGATTGCAACTGTTTTATGATCTGCCCCAAAACTCCAATTTCTGATTTCGATAAGCCATCAAGCTCCACCTCCTCACTCTGCTTTCCTCTCCATGATGTTAGTGTCAGATTTATTGCACTCTATGTTTTCCTAATTTCCTGCGAAAGTGATTTGTTTCAAATAAAATTCATTCATCATCTCATTTATGTTTATCTTATCGATACTTGTTTTCCATGTTCAGGTTCATGACAGAAAAAGAAAGTTGTGATGATACTGACAGATCATATCAAACAGGCAGACAAACATCCAAAGAATTCAATGGAACAAATGAAGTTGATGAAGATAACAAATCACTTTCATAAACTTCTACTAGACAATTGTTTTCCTTTAAGCGTTGCTGAAGGGATCTGTTTAAATGCCCTCAACACTCTACATAATAGATTCAATTTTTTTCTGCTATTTAAGATTACTTGTTGTCTCAAATAAGGGTCCTCAATTTTATTAGGAAAGGCTTACCAAAGCTCGCACTATTGTACTTTCATCCTTTTCTCAATATAACGGCCGGAACGTTGTTTAGGAATTTTCATAAAGAATTTTGAGAAGTTGCATTACTATACTCCTGGAATCATCTTTGTGGGAAGGAATAAACTGTTGCTATTTCTTTTATGAGTTGAGAAAAGTGTATCTGGTATTCCTATCATTGTACCTCTATTCTTTTCATGAGTAAATAGTAAATTTATCTTTTCATATTGTTTATTACTTGATATTTAAACAACAATGTTACATGTATTCACTATTCATCATGTTGCCATTTGATATTTTTATACATGTAAGTCAATTTTCTTTGATATTCTAAATGTGATATGAGTTTACGCATTATTTTGATTAACTATTTAATCAAACTAATATTCTTGAAACAGTTTGATTTTCCATTGGTGCTTGAGCGTCATGTACTAAGGAAAATCATTATAGATCGCATCTAGATAAAAGTTAAATAATATCGGGTTATAGAGTAGATTAATTCATATATTTTTCCATTTGAATCATTACTGAAAATACATCTATTTCACTCCACTATAAGAATTACACATTCACTCAATAAATTTTCATTGGGAAATTGGTCCCATTATCCCTAGTCGGAGCCACTACCTAAATGGAAAAGGAGTTGTCTTAAGGTTCGGACCGGGTGGTTTTCCCCATGTGTTGAAGCAGTGATTTTCGAGTCCTCAACACATTTTGGTTCTAAAAGGAGGGCATGCAAAGTATGAATGGAAATTAACTCCAATCCAAAAATAAATGGTGATTCCAAGAGTCATTCTCCCTCTGAATCTCCTACAACTTCAAGATCCCCTCCAGAAACGGCTAGTTTTACATCAGGTGTTGTGCAATCACCTCTCAAGTCTCCTAGAATACTTCCTGAGGTAATCTCTGTGGATTACACTCTAGAATCACTAAAAATTGTAAATTTGATAAAGAAATTGGAATATGTCTCCATTTCAGCAGAAAAGTATGAATCATCCGAAGATTATGAGGGAAGAATAACTTATGTTTTTCAAGGAACTCATGTTTTAACTCGGTCCCAAAGTGCAAAACATGGCATCTGACCATTTGAATTTCCACTTCAATCTTTTTTGAACGAAAACTACTACATCAGATTCCCAAACAACTACTAGTGAGATTACTTCATTTTATCATTCACCAACATCACCATTTCTTCCTTTTTCATTTCCTTTCTCTCTACCATTCACTTAATCTATTTACATTTCCTCTACACAAACAACTAGTGCTGGCTCAAGCAGTACTAGATTCAAGTTCTTCTTTCATCGCATCCACCTCCCCAACTATTACAATGGTAGTTAGACCATGGTCAAATCCGGGAGTTGTTCAAATGCCAACACAACTTCATCCTCTACCAAAACATCCTGAAAGATGGCTTCCCAAATTCAATCTTGGTGATGGCTTACCTACTGAAGAGAAACTTCATAATTATATGTTAGACATCAATCTCAATGAGGTAGATGAAGAAGACATTGTTGTCAGATTATTCCTGTACACTCTTATAGGATCCGCAAGGTCTTGGTACTTTTCATTACCAGCCAATTCTATTACTAGTTGGGATATTTTTGAAGAACTATTTTTGACTAAATTTGGTGACGATTGCTCAACCACATCTCTTATTAATGACCTTTCAAATTTAAAAATGAATTCATGGGAAAAGTAAAAGATTTCAATTCCAGATTTAACAAATTATTAAATAAAATCCCAGCTACTTCTAAACTTGGTGTTGATGTACACATTGAATGGTATATTTTAGCTCTTTCATCTAACATAGGAATTTTCATAGATAGAGCTAATAAAAATAACTTGATAGAAAACATGAAAGAAGTTGTGTCTATAGAGAAGGGGATAAATTCACTAGAAAAGAAAAAATATCAAGAAGAGATAAAATTAAAAAGATTTACATTTAAGGATGAAGAAAAAAAGAAAATATCTAAAGATCCCTTTGATCTTGAAGGCCTACAACAAGTCCTTAAAACTTTATCTAAGGAGATGGTAGAGATAAAAAAACAATTAGCTGAATCCTCTTCCAAAAAACCTTTTAGACCATTCAGAAGAAATCATCCACCTAATCCACTACTTCCAAACACGATCTCTAATGCAGAAACTGATGATGAAGATGAGAAAGAAGCAATATTTTTGTTTTTATGAATCCCAAGATGAACATATAGCTTAGTTAAATGGAATGTGGGATTTTATTCTTCCTATTTCCGATAGTGAAAATGAATATGAATCATTACCTGTTAACACAAGAAGTAAAAGTCCAGTTGATCCCATACAACAAATTCAAAAATAGAAACCTTTAACTCCCACTGCTAAAGATAATGTTGTTGTTAAAAGTCCACTTCCACTTCCCCCCAAGTAATTCCATCTTCATCCAATTCTCCATCTTCACCTAGAAGCTTACTAGTTTTAGATACCATTGAGTACAATATAGTTGAGGGTATGAAGGAAATAAAAGAAAACATTTCCCTTCGTGAACTCACTAAACTCAAACAACAACATAAATTTTTACTAAAAGAATTGAATGTAGTACCTGCTTCTCCTCTTCCTCCTGTTGTGGTATCTAAAGCTTCTAACGGAATGGGTAAACCTCCTGTTCATTCATTATCTTTCCTTTGATGCTATTCTGATAGGTGACAAGTCTAACTCACATACTCCTCCTTTTCTTTTGACTTTTGAAATATTTAATAAAAATGTACATAACTGCTTGGTAGATTTAGGGGCTTCTTCGAATATCATGCTGTATTCAGTTTGTATGATATTAAACATGTCACCCCAGAAAAATCCAATTCACATTGTTCATATTGATAGGACAAAATTAAAATTCATAGGACAAATGAATTCATCTCTTATTATATTATCTTAGAATCTTGAAGTTTTTCAAAAATTGATATACTTGTTGCTAATATCCCATATTTCTACGGTTTAATTCTTAGTAGAGATTGGTCAGAAAAACTTTGTGGTTATTTTTCCACTGATTGGTATCCCTTATGACTCCCATTTAATGGAAAGCCAAAGCAAATTAGAATCAACTGAGAAAAATATATGAAACTTTTATTAAAAGATTTCCAAGGTGAAAATGGGGCAGTAGCATTTAATAACAACATTCTTGGAAATTACTCTACGGAATCATTTTTTGAGAATTTTAAAGCATAAACGTCGCCATTTCTAAGTAATTATGTAACTTCTCAAATTGAAAATTTTTCACAGATAGAGTTTTCCATATGTGTTGTTGGGGCCTTCATTTTAAATTTTGAAAGATTTTGAGGATACGAAGAAGGGAAAACATGTGGTAGCAGCAACGGTCAAGTTGTGGAGAAGATAACTGGGAAGGGAAATAGGAACAAGTAGTTGCAGGATAGTTGCAGCAAGGTGTCAACAGAAATTAGGGGTAGCCGAGCAGACAAGGCAGACAAAAGGCAGCCAAGGAAAGAGACAGTCAAATAGAACTAGAAATGCAAACAATAGAGGAGCATACAAAAGGAGGAGACCGCAAGAAGAGAAGGGTTGAATAGTTTTGGTTAAAGACAAGTAGCGAGGAGGATGCGAGATACCAGATTATTTGACTTGAAGGCGAAAGTAGTAGCAGGAAAGTCAAAGTTGAAATCTATCAAGAGTTGTGATGTTCTATAAGCCTGTTATTTTATGTCTTTGTCTATTGCTGAGGCTGAATGTATAATGTACTGAACCTTCTGTTTGGATTAGTATAAATGAGAAATCAGACTAGTTACTTGATATCGTGTATGTATTTCGTTATGATTCATGGACCCACTAAAAGTTTTTATATGTTGCAAATATATTGTCACGTTAGATTGATTATGCATTGGACCACACATAGAGTAATGGTTAAGATATTCCTAACAATATACTAAACCCTTCTTAGTTTCGGTCGCAGCACCCCTCGAGTGAGACTCCTTATCCCTCAAGGTAATGTGAAAATGTCAGTGTTGTCCTAGACTACAACAAACCATTGTTGGCCTTTTGTGCCTGAACCCAGGGTCTGTCCCTGATGTCATTTTTGTGCCAACAAATGATTCCGTTGTTGGGACCTAAAGTTAGAAGAACCAATTTATGGTGTCCAGGATATTTAAGAAAGAGATTTAGGATTGGTGGGATAAAATAGTAGACCACTTTATATCAGAACAAGCTATTAAATGGGGTCAACCTATTGCTAAAGTAAGTGAAGATATTTTATACTATGAGGTTTCGAGTGACCAATACGAGATCTTCTGGTGTAAGTTCCCAGAAGACTTGTATAATTGATTGAGGCTAAAAGTGTAGAGTCGACCAAAAGGAACGACACCAATCTGTCATGACTGGGTTCCCTCAGGCCTTGCATCACTTTGACACTTGGATATCAATCTAACAAGGGCAGTAGATTTTTGGATATAGAATACAATAGAGGGATAGTCGAGTTCGCAGCAGAGAACTATCAATCCTTTTCAAGGGAAAAATTAGTGTTCAAGTTAGGATTAAGAGGGAAGTTGGTGAGGACAATGTCGTTATGGATTAAGATGTTCATGCTGGAAGAAGGGTTGTTACCTTTACCTACAACAACCATGGTAGCGTAAAACCCCAGTATTGGGGAAGGGCCTAATAGGAGGATGCTACTGATTAGGGAATGTAGATGCTACTGAAGGAATGGATGTAGAAGGATTGCAGAAGGCTAGAGATATTAGAGTGCAAAGAAGAGTGCTACTAGCCAAAAAGTGGTAGGAAACAGCAGTGCAAACTCTGAAAGAGAGACGGATGGGACCCCACCAAGCAGGAGCAGTGTCAGGGGGCTTAGAAGAAGGAAAGAGAATGGAGAAAGATGTAGAACAAGATAGGAATACCTATTGGAGGAACAAAAGCCAAGATAATTATAGAGACTCTCCCTTACAGGTTGCAGGAAAGATGCCGGAGAAAAAGGTTTGTAACATTTGCGAAGAGGAAATGGAAGATGAAATGGGTAATGTCATGAGAATATTATTCACCGAAGATGAAACATCCACAAGAGTTTAGTAGTAGAATCCCCTAAGTACATGTAGTATCCACCCTGACCTTTCCCTGGTGCCTTACAATAACCCTGATAAACTTGTTGCTAAGGTAGCTAAAGTGATACGAGTACACAGCATGCATGAGAAGTATAAGGCAAGTTTTAACACAGTAAATAGCAGCGGAATTAGTAGTGTTACTAATTTAGGACTACAAGGATCTCAACAACCCAGAAACAAACGATTTGTGTTTTTGGTGCACATGCGGGTAACCATGGTAGGATCTTTCACTAGATATCCTAAATTTATTGGTAGAGGAAATGAAGTCGTAGAGCAACACTGGTACCTTTACGAAGCTATATGGAGAGCACGCCAAATGCCAGATAATGTCAAATCAATTGAGTTCCAAACCACACTAAGGGAAAGAGCTCTACGTTGATTTATAAAATGGGTAGAATAGAACGAGAATCCCACGGTAGACGATATCAATAAAGGCTTCGTGCAATAATTCAAAGTACATCATACTAACCAACAAGGATTATCAGAACTATGGGAAATTAAGCAGAAGGAAGGTGAAACTACTTTGGAACTAATGCAAAGATTTAAGGATGCTATTGCCAAGATGAGCTACACCTTAGATCCTAATCATCAAAGAGGTTGGTTCATCAAATCACTCTTACCCCTTACAATAACACCGTTGACACAACAAAAGATTGGGACTCTCCAAGATGTTTTAGAACGAGTGTCATGTATAGAAGCCATGGCAGGGTACTCGCATGAGTATTGTGGGGCGGGATTGCAAGACCTGTCAATCGTAGGCCTCCAAACTTAAATCACCAACATAACAGCAAAACTAAAAGATATACAGCCAATTCAGCTAGCTAGACCTAACGTATGGTGCACTCATTGCTTGGTGGAAGGACATGTTGCAACAAAATGCCCAAGGTTGAGAGGAATCAACAATTCAGGGGGAATTTCTAGACCATCAGGAACCCCTTCAACAGTAGGAGTGGTGGCAATAGGAGCAAAAGGAGATTTCCCAGGATAGAATACACAAGAATACTGTGAAATCTGTAGGAATTATGGACATTTACCACAGGTATGTCCAATACTATAAAAGTACTCTAATGTACCAAATAATAACTATTTTGAATATTCTGCATCCACAATGCATCACACTGACTAGTGCAGGGCATTAGACACTTTAGCAGAGAGGCTAGACAGGTCCATTTGAGAGTCAACGAATCTAGTAGGGGAGGATGAGGAGGAAACATGAGAGGAGGAAGAGCTGGAGGTAGAGGTCTCGTAAGATGCTATAATTGTGATCAAGAGGGGCATGTTGCCAGAGAATGTTCACTCCCCAGAAGACCATGGTGTTCGCAATGTAGGGTCAATACACATTTCATGGAGGATTGCCTTGAGCTTATTGCAAAATGGGAAGAAATGACAAGACAGAGAGGTGTAAATCTGATTAATACAGAACCTCGTACTAATGACACTCTTCGAATAACTAACATAATATAGTTACAAGAGGAGGAAAGAAGAGAGGGGAAGATTGGCGTACGACAGACCCACCCTCAATTATTCGAGTAGCATCCTCGAAGAAGTCATATAACCCCACACAAAAAAAAACAATATTATCAGGAAGCAGCTAAATTATTTGAAGGAATGACAGAGACAAAGGAAAACCAGAAACAGGACAAACACACACTCAGCAATGCTCTGTCGATAGAATAATGGTTTAAGTTATTTCTGCAAATCGTTGATGATGAGCATATGTTGAAGGAGTTGCGTAGAAGTTTGAAAGTGGTGTTTCCAGAAGACGAGGAGAAACAAGAACCAATATTTGCCAACTTGCCAGAAAGACATACAAGAAGAGTGTGGTGGAATAAAAATAGAACCCAAAGGGAATTTCGGATTGATGCTCAGTTTACAGGATTCCAGATGAAGGACACAATGCAAGATCTACAGTTAGATGTAAACACTTTACCCCAGAAAACATGGGACGTGTTGGGGAAGTCGCAACTCAAATATTCACGAATACAATTGAGGATGGCAAATCAATATTGTATTTTCCCTATTGGAAGGTTGGAATATGTAAAGGTGGATGTAGCAAGAGTAAAGACATATACTAAATTTGAAGTGATTGATATAATGGGTGATAAGGAACTGTACCCAGCACTTCTTGGTATCGACTGGGCATCTGAAAACTATGTTGTCATCAACCTGAAGAAAGATTTAATGATATTCGAAGTAGAATGGATGTGGGTGATACAACCCTTGGATCCATATCAAGGACCCAGGTTCATGGAACCTGTGGATGATAGAGACGAGCCGAGAATGCTAGACCAGTTGTACACACTAACGAAAAGAAAGAGAGACGATTATATAAATCCTAGAGCAGGAGGATTTGTCAGCTGGAGGAGTATTCAAATCTCAGAAGTTGGTTCAGAAGCTACGTGGGACACATGGTAGCAAGGGGGATATGAAATTGATATTAGATGTTGCACGAAGATATGTAGGATAAACCGGATAGGAACAGAGATAAGCGACTATCCTAAATTTCACGGTATTGAATCAGTAGACATTTTTTTAAACAAAGTAGACAGAGACATAAGAGAAGGTCACAAGTTTCCATTATTAGATATCGCGTTACACACCACCTCCGCAAGGTGGTGGAGAGTGCACCACAACACGTTGCATGAATGGGGAACCATAAAGTGAGCCATGAGAGAGAGGTTTAGTCAACAAGAAGACCAGACGCAGAATAGAGTGAAGTATAGAGGAAATTCAGATCTTAAGAAGAATTTAGAAGACTGCATAGAAAATTGGGAAAGAAAAAAGGTTCCGAAGGAACTTTGGGTGCATATATTTATAGACACTCTAGGTACAATCCCGCAAACATGGTACATACAAGAGGAACTTCATAAACAGACAACAGATTGGGATATCATGGCTAGCCAGTTCAAAAGTAGCTTCTCATTCAAATGTTGATCGACACATGACTGAAACCTTATATGCCATCAAAATGACCTTGTTCACCCAGGACAGTTATGGGAAGGTTGTGTTGATGAGAAGTTTCTACTGTATTTTTATGAAGCAGGTTATCTAGAATATATGTCTTCCGACAAAGTAGATGTAGAACTAGATGAGAATGATTTAGAAGGATTAAGACACTTGATCTTTCAGGAAACAAAAGGGGAAAGGGACATTCAAGAAATTCCCACAGGAGAGGTTGCACACCTACTCCTAATGAAATTGTGAAAGCATAACATCGGATCAGATGATAAACCCAAGATGGCATCCGTCAGAGATTACTGGGGCGAGAAAAGAACAAGGGAGATCTTCGACCTGCTGCAAGAATATAAAGACTTATTCCCTGCCTTAGTAGCTGAGCTAAAAGGGATAAAAGGAGACATAGGAGAAATGGAAATTGTGCTGAAACCAAATTCCCATTAGGTAAAGCACATACCATATAGACTAAATCCAAGAGTGAAAGAAAAGGTCAAGAGGGAGATTGACAAAATGCTAGAATCTAAGCTTATATTCCTAGTGGACGAAGCAGAATGGATTAGTCCAATCGTTATACAGAACAAGAAAGATGCAACAGAGATCAAAGTCAACGTTGATTATTGAATTCGGAATAACGCATGCTTGCACGATCCGTTCCCAACGCTATTTAGTGATGAGGTTATGGACAATGTAGTAGGGAATGAAGCATATTCCTTCACTAACGGATTTTCAAGCTACCATTATGTTCGAATAGCAGAGGAAGAAAAGAGGAAGACAATGTTTACAATAGAATGGGGGTCATATGCTTATCATGTAATGCCATTAGGGTTGAGGAACACACCAACAATTTTTTCAAGGATCGTTATACTTGTATTTAGAGACTATATTCACAGGTTCTTGGAGGCATACATGGATGACTAGACATGTACAGTTTACTAAAGAAACTCACAATCTTGTTAAGGATCATGTTTGAGAGATGTAGACAGTTGCAAATTTCCTTGAATCTAAAAAAAAGCATCTTCGCAATTCCATTTGGAACACTGTTAGGCCATATTGTTTGCAAATACAGAGTGTGTGTAGATCCCACAAAAGTTGTGGAAATCATTAACATGGAACCCCCACATAATGTAAAGTAGTTGCGGTCCATCCTAGGCCATTCAAGGTATTATCGACAGTTCATCAGGAATTATGCATCAGTTATAGCCCCTATGGAGAAGTTATTGAAAAAGACGGAAGCATTCACTTGGTCGGAGGCCTGCCAAGCAGCATTGAATAAGTTGAAAGAGAAACTGGTAAGCGCTCCTATCCTTGTATACCCAATGTTGGGCATCAGATCCCCCCACAGCATGTTTTGGGGATCAAAGCCCAAGTTTTGGTCAAATGTATTGTAAGACTTTGCGAATTGTAGGCACAGAATGTGAAGTATAGATTGAGTCATAAGGTTGTCCGCCCTAAGTTTTGCAATGTACTGTAATGTAATGTCGACCTACCCATGGTCCTCCATGGACCATGGGATTG
>APFE031732836.1:26719-59228 GCA_000404065.3 Pinus taeda
GTTTGGCTAAATCACCTCTGAACCTGGATCAGGCCCATACATGCCAACAAATGGTTTGGTTGGTAGGACCAGGATTTGCATAAGGGATGTTTGATGTTGTGCCACTAGAATCCAACAAAGAAAGAAATTGAAGGGTAGTTGGACAAGTAGATTCACGAGTTCGTGGCGTAGGAAAATAGAAATCCGCGAGTATCTAAGGAATAGTGGTTGGAGCGCTACTTATATATGGAATTCCATGAAATTTTCTTTGCATCCTTTCATTTTGAGTTGTATGAGTGGATCACGAAGCTAACATACAGTTAGGGAACGTGTAGGCTTGACAAACAAATTGTGTGGACTCCAGAATTAGTGCGCAGACTAGAAGCATCAAAAGATAAGATTACGTGAGATATGGACCATTGGCTAAACCGAATTATAGGAGGATTTATCATAGAATTCATGGTAGATATGACCATTAGCTACAGTGAGGTGGAGCGACGTTTCCTCAAGGGGAGGTGAGGTAAGTATATTAAATCTTTCAACACTTCGATTAAGATGCTATTGTGTGAAAAGCAGGTTGTGCGAATAAATTAATGTTTGGGACTACGCAAAGTGGGAAGATCTATAGAAGTGGAAGTAGTGAAGAATTAGAAACTAGTCCCTCAATGTCCCCCTCATGGGAAAGCAAGGAGGAGCTTGTGAAAGCTTCTCCGAGAAGTGTGGTCAGTCTGATCACGCAACGAATTCCGCACTTACCACCTTCACCTACACCACCACCCATTGGGTTTGAGGAGATTGTGATGCTCCTGGGCAAGACCCCCTAGGATCTAGACCAAAGGCTGAAGGGTATGATTCATGAAGCCAACATGACATTGACCGATGGAGAGCACCATGCATGGTTTGTAGCATCACTAACACCGCACTTAAGGATGGCGTTGTCATAGCAAAAACTTTCCACCCAGGCTGAAGCTTTTGAGATGGAAATGAGATTGCATGAGACCCCTATACAAGACCCTAGTCTGGGAGTCCAAGAAATCCATGCACAACTGCAAAATCTATGTCTGGAGATGTAGAGTTTGAAACAAGACAAGACACCTCGGCTAGAGGCGCACAAGGAGGTATGGTGCATAAAATGCAAATGCCAGGGGCATGATAAGGACCACTATCCAATGTTCGTCAATTACTTGGAAAGAGGAGGGTCGATGCTATTAAGACCTAAGGCATAGGCAGGACCAAGCGTGGTGCCTGCATTATGGTGCGGGATCGGTTTGATAGGAGGAAATCACACTACGAATAATTGTCATCTATTGCAGAAGTATACACAGACATCCCAGCAATTGTTTTGAATTTCTGCAGGTCGGTAGGCCATGATGAATGTACCGGCAGAAGCTATGAACTAACGATGGATCAGACTCCTGCCTACAGGGTATAGACCGAAGCGAGCCCTCGACCCAAATGCAGGAGTGGTACACACTAGATTTCAAGGGCACAATCGAGGTTGAGGTGGAATGGGACCAGGAAGGGGTCACGAACAACTAATTTGTTACAATTGCAAAGGGCCAGGGCACTATGCCCGTGATTGTATAAACCCAACAAGGACATCATGTTTGTACTCTACTCATTTTGATCATGAGGCAAAAGACTGCCCTACATTGATAGCAAGACTGCATGAAAAAGGGGTACTTCAGCCCCCTCCGACTCAGAATTTGTAGATGATGATGTATGAGGCAAGCGAAGAAGACCCGAATGTAAACATGATGCTTAGGAGTGGTATGACCACTGGTGATGATAAGGGTAAGCAGATAGAATAAAGTGTGTGGGTTTGCAAGGCTCCTACAAAGGAATATGAATTTGATTTAGAATGCGCGAAGGAGACATTCATGGAAGCTAAGAAGAGCTTCATGGAGGCCTCCACTTCAGGTAGTCAGGATCAACTAGAACAAGGGATGGATCCTTCAATGCTCACTACCTTTCTAGAGACATGCATGAAACTGCTATGCGACAGCAAGGCAGTAAAAGGACTACAGGAACTTATCACTAGGTGCACGGGGTCAAGAGAACCGCGTGTGGTCTGGAAACTTGGAAAGCAAGCATGGCGCACAGGAAGGGAAATGAGGTTGACTACACAAATCAGCAAGTATGAAGTGGATCAGGTAATCCTGGATCTCAGATCAGATGCGAATGTATTGCCAGAACAAACATGGGAACGCATGGGCAGACCCATGCTACACTGGTCTCCTATTTAATTACGAATAGTGAACCAACAAAAGATATTACCCATGGGAAGACTACAAGGGGTAACAGTAGATATTGAAGGTGTGAGCGTGCAGGCGGATTTTGAAGTGATATAGATTTTCGATGACATTAATCCCTATCCCCTGCTACTAGGAATAGACTGGGCCAGTGATATGAATGAAGTCATAAATTTGAAGAAGCGCAAAATGATCTTTGAAAAAAAGTCACTACCCGTAGTAGTACCGCTAGATCTAGCCGAAGGAGCGTGATACACTAAACCAGTGCACGACAATGATAACGATGACAAGCTCGATTGTCTTTACAAAATAACTATGTGAGAAGAGGATTGGGTGAATCCAACCACATATGGCAGGATTTCGTGCGAGCGTGAAAGCTCCTGCACTTCGAATTCAGATGAAGAGATAGAGCGATGGTAGAATCGGCTACACAAAGTAACAATGCTTAATTGCAACATGATGGTTAGATCACTTCACTGCATGACAACATAGGCAAGGGATATGCCTACATATGATGGGTTGACAGCGGTGGATGAATTCTTGAACAAATTTGAAAGCGCAGTACCAAAGCAGCAGCAGCTCGATGCTCTGAAGTGGGCACTGCGTGCAACACCCACACGATGGTGGGGCACGCATCAAGAAAGTTTAGAGGACTGGCACGGATGCAGAAGAATGACGCACCTATGCTTTCGAAAACCCCAGCTCAGAATGAGAGCCAGTCAACAGGGACGGAACAACTTGTGTGCCCACCTTTCCTGATGGATACGGACATATGTTTTACAACTCGCACAAGCGGACACCACTCCCAGAATAGAGAATCGGAACAAAATTCAGCAACAGGAAAGGCGACGCGCACTACCACTTATCCATGGAGAAGAAGTTGATAGGGTATGCGAAGTACTGAACAGGGTTCACCAGGCGAGTGCACTAATTGGGACCTTTATGTACCAGCGGTTTGATGGGCCTATAGGACCATGTACAAAACCCTTACCGCGGAAACAATTCCAAACATGTAGAACAGAGTAGAGACCATAATTTCTGAACAGAATGCAAAGAGGAATCCACATGTAATAGCTCTTGCAGATGTGACAGTGCACGAAGACCAAGATGAAGAAATCACATAGCTACGCGAGGTCGAACACATAACGAGTCAGGAAGCCATTCGGTGAGGGAACCTTAGACTTCATGAACTCGAAAAAGACTGGGTACAACTGAGGAGAAAAAGCATTTTGATGGACGCAGAGGTGAAGAGGCTGGAAAACGAGATCAAGCAAGCATGTCTCGTCGATAAACCAAGGATGACAAGGCAAGGTGTGGATGATCATACCACTGAATTAGAAGAATGTCACCCAGAATTTATGACTATGTTGCCATGGCTATGACCACATCTCACTAAACACAGTAACTAGGGGAGCACACTACATATGATAGAACGTGCGGTGTCGGTTGTCGCGTGGGAAATTGGGGATTTTCCGCAGACTATATTGGAAGGCGAGTTGAAGTCTCACGCAGGTGGTGCGACCACTTGAATAGTTGTAGGAAGCATAGTCTCAATGCTCCAGGTAGTTGAAAGAGAGCGTGGGACTATAAAAGAGTCTATTTGGGAGTTGCGTGATAAGGGAGGTGCGTGCATAATCAGCATGTCACAAGGTTCGCGCCCGCGCATGGGGGGTTGCGCTGCCGCGTAGGTAGGCTAGAAAGTGACTGTTAGTGTCGTTGTTCATGATGGGATGTCTGATTTAAGGCCAAATCGAATGGGCGGCAAGCATTTAAGAGGTGAATTATGGGCAAGATTTGGGAAAATATGCCACTAAGAAAGCATTGATGGCCCGAAATCGAGTGGAATGGTTGAATTTGAATTTGAAAAGCGCTATAAAACTATAGGGGCTAGCCACGAGACAACACTTGTTCACTTGAGATTTGAGTAGTTGATTACAGCACAGAGTGTTGAGCGATGGGCGATATTTGAGCCCCGAAGTTTGTGAACGACCACATACAGTTCAAATAAGATGGCAACTACCAAGAGAGGTTTGGGCTCTACAGAAGGAACCACTAATGAGGCCGCACAGAACCCCATGGTACACGATGTTCCTGAAGGTGCTGAGGTTGTGCTAGAAATCCTGAATTCACCTCGGATGCCGAGACCCAAAAAAGATAAGCAGGCAGTAGGACCAGTCTGCATCTCCTCGTGGAATCCGCGGTTCGGTAAGCTCTCAATGGAAGAAAAGGGCAAGGTTGTCACCATTGAGTCAGATGACGAGGAGGAGGACTTACAAGCTCTAATTTCCAAGGTTGAAGAGGAAGAAGACGTGGAGGCAGACATCCAACCAATGTGCTCTGCAGCAAAATTGCCTGAGTTTGTCCCTCCGTGAAAGGGGAAAGCGAAGGTACCAAAGGATCTAGATGCAACGAAGAGTGCAATCCAGACCCTGCTCCTCCCCGATGGAATGACCTTTGAAGGTCCACTCCTAGGACGTGTACCTACCCTAAAATTTGAAGATTGGGACCTCGTGAACAGTGAAAAGTTCCCACAATTAGAGATGGAGAGCCTCATGAAGCAGAGCACAGAGGGGCCAGTCATAACATTGGAGCTGCAAAAATGGCTATGCGGTGTGGAGAAGGCCGAATTCCTTCATTTTCTTTGGATACCAAACTTTCACCGTGTGCCCATCACCATTTTCGTCATCATGTAGTTTCTTTACCTATTGCATGATGGGTACTTATGGTTGGAGGAGCCTATTCCCATCACAGCGGCTCTCATCCACAAAATTTCTCGGCTTCCCTATAAGGGAAAGGACCCCATGATGATAGCAGGAAAAAGCGGTTATTTGGATCTTGCAGAAGCCATGAAGAAAAAATATAAGCTTGAGAGGGAAAATAGGGGTTACACCATCAGCAGTATCAAGGATAAAGGGGTGAGTGTAACCACCAAACTCCTGGCTGGGAAGGTAATGAGAAAATGTCATGGTGATGAAGTACCAGCTCCAGTAGCTGCATTGGCTAAACAATGCACAAAGGGGGTCCAATTCAACTAGGTCGAGCTCCTCTACGAGGAATTCTTGATCAATCGCAAGGAAGTCTAGGAGCAAGGTAAGACCTTCCACTACGCATGGTTTCTCTTGTCCATTTTGTTGGTAGTGGGAGAATTGTCAGAGGATATTCAGTTTCCGAGCATTGAGCATAAATTACCAGAGGCCGCAAAGTATGTGTCACTCTAGGCTACCAAGGACGCGAAGCTAATTCGCGATACGAAGATCTTTTGGGTGCTCATGGAGGCGAGCATCCGGATGTGGATTAATAGGAGGTAGTACTTGTCCCCCACAGTGCACAATAGTCTGCAGAGCTTTTTAGGCTTCAAGGCGAACATGCACAATATTTACATCATGGTGTGAAAGGATTCAGTGCAACAATGGACCAAGCTCCCCTTCATCACCACTCATGATGCAATTTTAACAGCGTTAGAATCATGGCCTCCCGAGTGGCGCGCCTTGAATTTGGCAGAGTTGGATAGGACAACAGCACAAAAAGAAAGGATGAGGCCAAGTTGTGCATCACGTAGCTGTTTGAGAAGAGGCACAATGAAAAAGTGGCAGCAGAGGTAAGGGCAGTCCACGAGGCAGCACAAGTAGCCGCAGAGCAAGCAAAGGTCGTCAAAGTAACAGCAGCAACACAGACAATAGGGGACACAACAACGCAGGTAGAGGAGGGCCAGGAATTGTCTATAGGATAGAAGGCAGAGGACACAGACCTTGCAGAAGAAGGCATGGACCCGGGCACAACTTCCACCCAACTCAAAAGGCCACACATCACAGAGAGATCAGGTCCACAAAAAAAGGTCAAGGCCTCCAAATTGGTCACTGACCCGATCACATTAATGGAAGCTGACCTCTACAACATCAGCGAGACGATTCACGATGTCACCAAGGAAGTGCTCCAAGAAGTCATGTCGGAGCAACAGAATGTGTTGGGTACCCTAAGCGCGCAGCTGCAAGAAATACAGGTGTGGCCCCCAGAGGAAGGAACCATTGCCACCTATGTCGCAGCAGGCACATCGGCAGTAGAGCAGATGCTATGTGCAAGGATGGCCAATACCATAATGCTACCAAAAGGGGTACTAGCAGCAGAGAATGAGATCGATAGAGCTGTGGTTGGCAGGATCAAGGGACTTGGCTTTAATTTGGCTGCCCTTCCACGAGACACACTGTACCAACTGCAGGATGGAATAACAACAAAGCTTCGTGGCAACGAGGGCCGCATGATTCAAGTGATGAGTGAGAAAAATGTCAACATCGAACAGCTCAGCCTGCAGTGTGATGAACTGGTGTCACAAAATTAGCAGTTAGTACAGATAGTGGATGAAGTGTGCCGGTGTGTCCTAGAGTTTTCCATCGCCGCGGACCTACCAAAAGAAGTGCAGATCCACTATTTGGCAAGTGGAGTCTGAAACGTGCGCGAAGAAACAATGCGATTACAACTAGAGCTGAATCTCCAGATTGCTGAGCTACGGCTGAAGGCGTAGCCTTCCACTCCCCCGAAAGTTAGAGAGCAGCGTGTTAGCGCTATCCAAATAGGGTTGGAAGAAATTGGACAAGCAGTGTAGGACTATACCGGTATGTTGGACCAAGCCTTTGTCATCCTCACATCCTTGTAGGAGGACCCCAACATACAACGACTAGAAACTGAGGCATGCGAACTTCAGGAGTAGTACGAGAGTGTCTGAGGAACTGTGCAGATAGTCGTCCTCACTAAATGGCTCGCAAAGATGCAACAAGCAAGGGCACTGAAAGAGCAGGTGGATGCTGCAAGACAGAAAGAGGCACTTCTCAGAGCGCGTGTTCAGCCATGGATTGACGAGGCCTTCACCATTACAATAGATATTGAGGGCAAGTCGCACAGCTGCAAGGGCTCTGCGCACTAAGGCAAGGATTTGATCCTCACAAAGAAGCATCGGAAGAGCGCATGCAACAGGGCCAACAAATCGCAGAACAGGGTGCTGCGAACCTCTGAGCAATACGGGACCAGTTGGAGGGACTCTGCGCTAAGATCACCGCGCTGCCAGAGTGACTCGAGGGCGAGTCATGATGTTTGTGTTGGGGGCCTGTTGGGCATCAGATCCCCCCACAGCATGTTTTGGGGCTCAAAGCCCAAGTTTTGGTCAAATGTATTGTAAGACTCTACGAATTGCGGGTGCGGAGCGTGAAGTATAGGTTGAGTCATAGGGTTGCCCTCCCTAAGTTTTGTAATGTAATGTAATGTCATGTTGGCCTACCCATGGTCCGCAGACCATGGGATTGTATAAATAAAGTGAGGCTCTAAGTTGTAAAGATAGCTAATTGGAGAGACGAGGATAGATGAATACAAATGGTTGGAGCATAGAGTAAGAGTCTAAGTGTATTAGGTCATAGTAGTAGGAAGAGGGTCTACAGCTGAGTGTGCAGAGGCCTAGTAGAGTCCGCAGCTAAGTGCGTAGACCCCTGCAGCTGAGTGCGCAGGGCAGTGACGAGTCTGTAACCTTGAATGAAGAATAATATAGAGAATTTGATTCCAATTTCTATGCATCTATTTGTATATTTCATTCTATTCATTTATACTGTTTTGTTTATCGCGCGCACTTATATAATGTTGGATATACTATTAATTATCACTAGAATTACACAGATAAGTTAAGTAATCGGATAATAACGGGTAAATAGTAAGGAACTTGGGTAATAATACATATCGCGCCCCAAGTAGGGCTACGCGAAGGCAACATCACAGGCTGTGAAGAACTAATTGATGCGTGTAGCGACGTGCACACAGGGTCAAACTGCAGATCGCCAGAGCCCATCAGACATCCCTAGGGTGCAGAAACCTGATTCTAGCACCCTCCCATACTACTTTGGGTGACACCTCAGTCTGCACTCCATGGATTGTTTCTGAAAGGGCTAGTAGTACCGAGATTTGCTTAGCTAAATCACCTTTGAACCTGGGTCAGACCCATACAAGCCAATACCCAAACTAGAACAAGACATTTCATGTACATATTGATGCATCAAGGATTGCACTACGAGTAGTACTAATGCAACCAGGAGAGAGAAATATGGATCACCCAGTGTACTTTGCTAGTAGGAAATTATCAACAATAGAAAGAAACTATACAACAACATAGAGAGAAGAACTAGCCATGGTTTACGCTCTACAAAGATTTAGGAATTACTTGCTGGGAGCACCATTTAAATTCTTTGCATACCATTCACCATTGAAGTATTTGGAGAAAAAACCAGTATTGGAAGGCAGAATATGTCGTTGGTTATTACTCTTTCAAGAATTCACGTTCAAGGTAGTCATAAAACTTAGAAGGCTAAATGCGGGGCATATCATCTGTCAAGACTAGAATTAGGAGAGAATAAAGGACCATTAGATGATCAATTACCAGATGTTGACTTATTTAGAATAGAGGCAATTCCAGACTTCTTAGAAGAAATTGATAGCTACTAACGACAGGGTACATCCTGGAGGGTTATACGTCAACACATAAGCGACATCTAATAGTAAGGGCAGCAGATTATCAACTAATCACAGGACATATCTACAAGATGGGCCTCGATCAAATTTTGATACACTGTATACTTCAACATAAAGGGGAAGAAGTGTTCTGGGTCACGCTAGAGTTGTGGGAGGCCATGTCGGAGCGAAATCCACTGCAAGGAAAATACTGCACACAGGATTGTGGTGGCCAACCATCCACAAGGATTCTAATTAATACACTAAAAATTGTGATGTCTACCATAGAGTTGCAAATCCATCACATCGAGATGAACTACCTTTAAACCCAGTTCACACAGTACAAATTTTTGAGAAGTGGGCGATAGACTTCTTCAGCGTGACATTCACACGCAAGGTACATCATAACAAATATAGAATATATCACATCATGGGTCGAAGAAACACCAGTCAAGGACTGCACAGTCGACACCACTGCAAGATTTATTTTTGAATGCATAATATCAAGGTTTGGATGTCCAAAAATCCTGACAAGTGATCAAGGGACACATTTCATTATTGAAATTGTTGAGTCTCTTCTTAAGAACTTTATGATTCAACATCACAAAAGTAGCCCATACCACTCACAAGCCAATGGAAAAGTTGAAGCAATTGATAAAATACTGGAGAAAGCCCTCACAAAAATTGTATTAACCAACAAGGACAATTAGGATGAACACGTGCCAGCAACCTTATGGGCCTATAGAACAATAGTGAAAAGAATACACAAAAAACACCATTTCATTTGGTATATGGAAAAGAAGAAGTGGTCCCAACGGAATTCATAATACCAAGCATGTTTATTTCTCAAGCAACCAAAATGACAGATGATGCAGCATTAAAAGAAAGAATGGATAAACTGATGGAATTGGATGAATCGAGATTCTTAACTAGGTTTTACTAGTCAGTAGAGGAAAGGAGGTAGAAATCTTGAAAGGATAGACACATTAGAAAGAAAGAATTCCAAGTCGGAGATCATCCCCTGTTATATGACAGCAAATTCCAAAATTTTCTAGGGAAATTGCAAATGCACTGACTGGGCCCATTTATAGTTACAAAGATCAAGATTCTAGAGAGGTAAGGCTAGCGCAACTAGACAGCATAATGGTACTGGGATGGGTGAATGGCATACGCTTGAAACCCTTCCACAAGCCAATAGCCATACAATCAAGTTAAAGGGTCTCGGAGATGAGCCCGCAAGTAGGTGGTAGTCAATAATACCTATTCATTTCATTACCAAGTTCATTTGTAGTCTATGTCTTTTATAGTATTTTATCTTTTCCAAAAAAAAAAAATCGTTAATAAGGTTGCGGCAACAATGCAATGACACCACAACCCATTTGTGGTTGGGGGATAGTCACACGCTTTGTCAGTCTTTTCCACCATATGACTAGTCCTTCCCATAATAAGTAAATAATAATACAATTGTCAGACAGAGGAGCATAAAATATTCTCCTGTTAGGAACAAAATTGAGCTAATAAATACCCCCCGTCACGAAAAATTTATTAACCATGCGGCCCACTCTGTCCTTCTCCATTATACGTCATAGATATCAGGTCCAAGTCAGCCGATGGAAGCAAAGCATGGTTAAGATTCATCAGGAAAGTTATCATAGTAATTAGTTGCCAAGTCCAGTCAGAAAACATTGTCTCAAGTTTCGTCTACTTAATTTGCATGACAATGCATGAAACTACAGAATTTCAAACGCAAGTAGCATAAGAACTCCAAATTTGCTTTGAAGAACAAAAACAATAGTAGAAGTGCAGAAGTTCAAGGCCTCCAGCAACAATTGTCTACCAGAGATGAATATCAATGGAAAAAGGAATTATTTCGGTCCCACAAGGCAGACTCGATGAGCAAATTATCTTGTTGGAAAATCTGTATGGAAAATATGATAAGCTCACCTTGGTGGACAATGATCTTATGGATTTCTTCCAATTTCCAATGCTAAAGAGGGAGGTGTATACAAAGGAAATTCCAAAGGGAGATGGCACGATGACAACCAATTTCAAAGAAGGTTTCATAGGTCTACAGCGATCGACGTTAATCAATCTGAGGAGTCTACCGGTTTTCAGCACACAACTGGCTGTGATGTAATGCACGAAGCTCCTAGCCATCATAATGCATGGAGGATTTTTGTGGCTTGATAAGGAGTATCCAATTCATTTAAATGATATCCATCATCTCATAGGCCTTTCGGCAGGAGGAAATGCAGGAAATACAGTGTTCCAAGTAGGAACGAAAAGAGAAAAGAAGGAAGGAGAGAATGACTATTATGGAAAATATAGGACAAAGCGCAGGGGTAGGGGAGCAAATATTGATATTATTAGAAAAATTGAGATAAAATTTGTTTGCTACATAATAGCAGGAAAAACAATGAGACATTTTACAAGAAACGAGTGCACGCTGGATGCAATCTGAGTTGCAGAGCACTGTTGTAAGGGAGAATGCTCAACTAGTCAGCCTTTGTGCTAAGTGAGCTCTTTGAGGCCTATGAGGATATCTACAGGAGGAGTAATAATTTCATATTTGGATACATATTGATGACTTTAGCAATGTGGAAGTGGAAACCACCAAGAGGAAGGGAGATGTTGCAGATTACTGAAGGACAGTTGGTAGCACTCAGGTATCAACCATGGAGAGTTTCAAGAGACCCAAGCAGAAAGGAACTCAATGAGGTGGCCTTCGCCGAATGGTATGAGCTAATGCTAGACACAATCAAGTTGACATAAAGGATACCCAAACCGCTTCCAGAGGAATTTTCACAAGACATCTGGTTTGGAGTCTCGCATGGACACACATACCTCAAACTCAGATGTGTCCA
Source organism: Pinus taeda (assembly GCA_000404065.3). Classification (NCBI taxonomy): domain Eukaryota; kingdom Viridiplantae; phylum Streptophyta; class Pinopsida; order Pinales; family Pinaceae; genus Pinus; species Pinus taeda. The sequence goes on from APFE031732836.1 coordinate 38,298, forward strand.
ACCAGAGACCTTTAAGATGAAGCTACAGAAAAAAAATTTATCTGAGGTATCACTCCACAATGAGATTGGGTCATGGTCATCGGTTGCATGTGAGATCACCCAACCCATGCTTTTTCAAGGTTCTACTACGTTTACTCCAATAATCACAACTTCGCTATCCATGGCAATTCATATTGTTGGCCCTGATGCTCAATCACAACCAACAATCCCGAAACCCGGGAAGAAAAGAGTAGTCAAAACCCCGAAAACCAAGAAGCCCAGAACTAGCGAAGCAATTCACATTGTCGACCTCACTAATGAGGTCAGACAATCAATATCTACATCGCCTATTGTTGAAGAAAACCCCATAAATTCATCTGCCATTCGAACACAGTTGCGGGAACCTTCTCTGCAAACAACCTCCACCTCCACAACCCTGTCAGAAACCATCCCCCCTAGTACAAGGATAGCGACTGAAGAAATGGAAGTAGACTCAACCCAATAGCCTAGAGGGGCCGACCATGGCAATGGTGCCCAAACGGCCTCACTAGTATCATTACTTCTTGGGTCGGGCCCACTACAGGGGGAAGAACCAATCATGATCATTCCGGAGTTAGTGGAAATGAACAATACCAGTCAGTATTTCCTATAAATTTCTTTTTAGTTCCCAACCCTCATATCATTCCCTCCACTTCCTAGTTCACCCCACCATCACAGCCAGTAAACGCTCCCACCTCCCACTCTAAAAAATCCATTTCCAGCAGCTTACTCATTCAAGCCAACTTTCTAGATCCCAACACAATGCAGACCAAGACCCTTCAGCACTGGTCATCGGCATAGTTATTTGCATTCATCTAGCAAGCTGTGAAAATAGCTGAAAGGATACATGATGACCTAGTCTGGGAACATGAACAATAGAAGTAGTAGCTACAGGAGGTCACAAAGAAAAGAGAACACCTAAGACAAGAAAATACTAATATATAGGCATAGGTAGATCAAGTGACAAAAAACTTTCGATCACTCTGTCCAACGATAACAGGTGTTAACACATAAGCCGCAAAGGACATTGCAACATGCACATTGGAAAATTGCTTCGACCACATTCAAGTAGCATGCTCAAGTCTGGTGGCAACAAATGATGACATGAAGAAAAAGCTAGAGACAGTCAGATTAGCATTGTCAGATCTGGTGGAGATATATGTCTGGACAATAGATGAAAAAATTAGTGTGGTGGCAGCTAAGAAAAAAGCACGCATTGAAGCACTGGATAATGGATATGCCCTAATGGATAAAGTTCACAACTAGCTGGGAAGCCTTGCAATAAAGAATTAGCCACTATATTGTATGAGGGAACAACTCCAAACCTTGTTTTCCAACAGCAAGGAATGCACAGACTCTGACCAACTCCAAAAGATCATCAAACAAATCGCATCTATTCAAGCATAAGTCGCTTAGATACGAGAAGAATCAGTGGAAACCAACAAGGTCATCTAGGATCTAAGACCTCCAGTCCAACTACAAGTATTGACCCTAAAGGAAGTCTACAATAGTAGTGAGGAACTACCTACAGAGTTAAAGACCAAGTGAACTAATGTCCAATGCAGCCAAAGACTTCACTCAATAGGTTGATTCAATCATAATTGCATGGGAAGCTTCCCTTCACAAATACAGCGAATTCAGGTAGAAGATGACCACCATTGTTCCTGAGTTGGGGCCTTCATTTAGGAAAGAAGGCCAATAGAGAGAATAAGGATCAGCCAAAGTAGGAACCACCCCACCAATGATAGAGGATACAACGGAAGAAGTAGCTCATCAGATGGAAGAACAAGAGTAGCCAGTAACAGAAGTATCTACAGAGACAACAACAAGACCCACAACACTCAAGATAGATTGACTATGGGACAAGTCAAAGAGCTATGGTCGGGGCCTGTTGGGGCCTTCTTTTTGAATTTTGAAATTTTTTGAGGATACAAAGAAGGGAAACCAATTAGCAGAAAAAATAGTGAATTTGCGGAGAAGACAACTAGGAATGGAAACAGGAACAGGCAGTTACAAGACAGTTGTGACAAGGTGTTAGCAGAAAGCAGGGGCAACCGAGTAGACAAGGTGGATGAAAGGCAGTTGAGGAAAGACACAGTCGAATAGCATTGGCAATGCAAACAACAGAGGAGCATACAAAAGGAGGAGACTGCAAGAAGAGAAGGTTTGAATAGTTTTGGTTAAAGACGAGTAGCGAGGAGGATGCAAGATACTAGAGTATCTGGCCTGAAGGCCAGAGCAATAGCAGGAAAGGTAGAGTTGAGATGTATCAGGAGTTGCGATGTTCTATAAGCCTAGTATTTTATGTATTTGTCTATGGCTAAGGTGGAATGTATAATGTACTGAACCTTCTATTGAATTAATAAAAATGAGAAATCGGACTGGTTATTTGATATCGTGTGTGTATTTAGTTATGATTCATGGACCCACTAAAAGTTTTTATATGTTACGAATCTATTGTGATGTTAGATTCATTATCATGTTGATATGTTAATAGATCAAATATATGCATTGGGTTGCACATAGAGTAATGGTTAAGATATCCTTGACATTATACTAAACCCTTCTTAGTTTCGGTCGCGACATGCCTCGGGTGAGACTCCTTATCCCTCGAGGTAAGGTGAAAATGTTAGCATTGTCCTAGACTAAAACAAACCATTGTGTCCCCTTGTGATTGAACCTAGGGTCTATCCCTGATGTCATTTGTGTAGCAAGATGTGTAAATATGCTATAAAAACCATTAGTTAGTTCTTTATTCTGGACATTGTATTTTGATGGGTCTAAATCAATTGATGGTGCAGGAGCAGGTTGCATAATGATTAATCTTGAAAGTGTGAAGACAATGATAACTTGTAGATTGGAATTCGAATGCACAAGTAATATTGCAGAATATGAGGCATTAGTCCAAGGTATGTATAAAGCAATTAGCCTTAACGTTAAATACATTCAAGTTTACGGAGATTCAGAAATTATAGTAAAACAAGAAACATGATGCATTGTATTTCTACATACTTGAATCATTATCAATCTTTGGTTCAGTTTCTCACTTCACATTTTTTAGCGTTTAACATTTCTGCTATTCCTAGGATTCATAATGTCAGCGCTAGCCTTCTTGCTAACGTTGCATCAAAATTGATCCCATTTGAAGATTACAGTCCCGATAGATTTTTTGTAGAGTAATGATCTTAGTCGGTATATAAGTGAAACAAATCTACATGATTTAATGGGTATTTCAATGCATGTTGATTAGTGCGAGTGTTGTGGACACAAGAAGAGCTACATTTTGAAAATACTGAGAAGAAAGAGTTGTTTTGTAGCAAATTAAAGAAGTTGTGTGCTAGTCATTATAGATCTCATAGATATTACTAAAGTGATTTGAATAGATGATGAAAGTGAAAAATATATGATATCTGAAGATGTTGTGTAAGGAAATATTATAGATTTGAATTGCTAAGTAATTAATTGAGATAGGTAAAAAAGAGAAAACATATATGGAGTTAAATAATGTTGTTTGAGTGAAATTTAAGAAAATATCCATTGATCTAAGTTGTAAAATGAATGAAAAGGAGATTTTAGTATTTGAAGTAAGTTTCTGCCTACAAATTAGGGGAATGGAGTCTCCTTCAGGTTGGTGCTTGTAAAATATTAGGGGGTTGGTGCCTATAAACAAGTGGAGGTTGGTGCCTCTGACAAGTGGGTGATTACAACGAAAAGGGATTTGGTGCATACAAAATATGATGTAAACTGAAATTGGTGTTTGTATTTACATTAAAATCAAAAGAATATTTGTGGTTTTCTCCCATATGGGCTTCCACATAAATATCTCATGTTCAAGCTCTATGTGGTTGGTGCATTATTTCATGATTGAATGTGTTTGATTTCCTAAATCATTGTTACAAATTATATAATATTTATTCACTCCCATTTCAATATTATCCTAGTTTCCAACATATTTCATGAGTTGTGGACATTGGACAGTAGCTTTGGAAGGACAACGAGATATGGAGATGGAATTAAATCCTACTCTTGGCATAATTTCTTTAGATTTTACGGGAAAACAGAGAAATTATGCTAAAGAATAGTTTAAATTGGTCTTTTTTTTGCTGGATGATGTGGCATATAAGGTTGTTTGTGAGTTACTCAGTATTTTGTGGTCTACTTGGATATTTTTCTTTCTATTTTTTTTGTTGTTGTATTTGGAACCTCAAGGTTTTATGGTCTAGGAGGTCTTCTTGCTTTGGGTGGCTAGCTAGTAGGGTATCTTCTAGAAGTGATGTCCTTATTCTTGGGTATAATTTGAGTCTATGGATGAAAAGTGGAGCTTCGAGGGTCCAATTATATTGGTGCCAAGCCTAGATGTGGAGAAAACACACTCTAGTTTCAAGGTAATTATTGGTTCTCTTGGTTTCACAACAAATTTTTTAGTCTCAACATTAAGTTTCAGACTTTGTTTCATATTTTTCTGACTCTCTTGCCACCCTCTAGGCCCTTTCATAGTATCTAGTTTTATATTATGGACACTAAGCTATTCCCCTCTCCCCTTTGATCTCTTATAGAATCCTTGGATCTTTAGAATCTTCTCTTCTGGAAGTATTACTAGGATTTTCAATCCTAGGAAATAACCTCAATTTATTCTTAAATGTTGAACTTGAATCTTTTAATAAGTTGTTGTTTCCTCAACTTAGATGCTCTCCTTTGTTATCTTTCCTAGGGATTAATTATGTGCTCTTTGGTTCTATCACAACAATTCCCTCCCTTCCCTCTATGGCGTGATGCATATTAACTACTAGACACAAAGGTGGTAGAAAGGCTAGATATGCTCCTCTTGTGGGATCAAATTCCAATCCATTGTCATCCTCACAACCTTGTGTATAACAAGCATCTAGATGAGCCATGGCTCACTATTCAAAAGTCATTCTTGAAGTGGCTCAACATATTCTAGCTAAGGTAGAAGATGAATTCCATCGGGACCTATTGAAAAAAAAAAAATCAACATAAAAATTATTAATAAATCTCATAATCAAAGTTTAATACTTAGGATTTTTAATTAAAACCCAAGTATTAAACCTTATTTATCCCAAAAAACAATCAAATTAAATAGCCTCTGGAACCAAGACTATACTTAAGCTTTAGTATTAAACATTATGGGTTATTTAATGAAAAAACGAAATAAAACGGAGTTTTCATCCCAGAAGGTTGAAATCCTTATAAAACTCTAAATACCCTGCATCGCACATAAGAAATAAACATAAGGCAAGACCAGACCCGAATGGGTTATTAATTGTTTCCAAAAATAACCCCATGTCCATCGCAATTGCATGATCCGTTATAAGTCCATGTTTCCTACCTTAATCGATTGCAATATGTGATATCGCTCCAGTCGCGACCACAGATTTAAATCTGCCAAGTTAAAATATCACATCCAGGACATCACAAAGAACCAAAAAATCTTAAGTATGACCCCGCTCCGAACTGTTGATTGTGATATGCAATAAGGCCTAGACCTAATGGGAAAATACATACAAATACATATTAATCCCGTGTCCGTGGGCTATCGCAAAAAAATTTAAGTCCATAACCCGCTCCCTTTGTCAATTGCGATATGTGATAAGGCCTGGACCCGATGGGATTATACACTGTGATTTATATTAATATCGTGTTTGGGGCCTATACCGTAATTGCAAAATTATAAAAAGTCATGCCTCATCCCAATGTTGATTGCGATATGATGTTAGAAGTGACGTTAGATCCATATCATCACCACGTCACTTGTCAATTGTCACGTCATTTGCCACGTTACCATTCAACGTCATCCACCATGTCATAATGATGTCACTATGACAACATCCCTGACATCACCCTGAGACCCTGCAATTGTAAGTTTCATAAGGACACAACTTATAATAAATCCTTCACCCCTGCCGATTTGTGATATGCAATATAACCAGACCCGATAGGGTTATAAAATCTATTCCATAAATCCCCGCATCCGGAACTATCACAGTTTCCAAAGGCTCCAGCCTATTGTGATAGCGATTAGACCAAAACTAATAGAATTATATGTTGCAATTCATTTAAATCCCCGCATCGTTGACTATCGCAAATAACAAAAGAACATCGTTTCTATGATTCCTACCCATTTCGATTCTGATTGCGATTTTATTTGAGAAGGCCCCCTTTTGGATTTTATATGAAATACTCCTAGTTTAAATCAATTGCAATTATTCTGAAGTTTTGCCCCTAATTCTATTCCAATTGCAACTGTTTTATGGTCTGCCCCAAAAATCTGATTTCCGATTTCAATAAGTTGTAAAGCTCCACCTCCTCACTCTGCATTCCTCTCCATGATGTCATTGTTAGATTTATTGCACTCTACGTTTTCCTAATTTCCTCCTAAAGTGATTTGTTTCAAATAAAATTCGTTCATCGTCTCATTTATGTTTATCTTATCAATTCTTGTTTCCCATGTTCAGGTTCATGGCAGAGAACAACAGTTGTACTGACAGTGGCAGATCAGATCAAACAGGCAGACAAACATCCAAAGAATTCGATGGAACAAACAAAGCTGATGAAGATAGCAAATCACTTTCAGAAACTTCTACTAAAAAATTGATTTCCTTTAAGCATTGTTGAATGGATATGTTTAAATGCCCTCAATGCTCTGCATAATAGATTTAGTTGTTTTCTGTTATTTAAGCATACTTGTTGTATTAAATAAGGATCTTGAATTTTATGAAGAAAGGCTTACAAAAGCTTGCACTATTGTACTTTCATCATTTTCTCAATAGAATGACTGGAAAGTTGTTTAGGAATTTTCATAAAGATTTTTTAGAAGTTGCATTACTGTATTCCTAGAATCATCTTTGTGGGAAGGAATGAACTGTCGCTATTTCTTTTATGAGTTAAGCAAAGTGTGACGAATATTTCTATGATTGCACCTCTTTTTTGTTCATAAGTAAATAATAAATTTATCTTTTCAGATAGCTTATTACTTTATATTTAAACATCAATGTTACATGTATTCACTACTAATCATGTTGTCATTGATATATTTATACATGTTAAGAAATTTTCTTTGATATTCTAAATGTGATATGAGTTTACACATTATTTTGATTAACTATTTAATCAAACTAATCATCTTTAAATAGTTTCATTTCCAATGGTGTTTGACAATTTATAATTGTCATTTACTAAGGAAAAACATCATAGATCGCATCTCGATAAAAGTTAAATAATCTCGGGTTATAGAGTAGATTAATGCATATATTTTCCCATTTGATTCATTACCGTAAATCCATCTATTTCACTCCACTATAAGAATTACACATCCACTCAATAACTTTTCATTGGGAAATTGGTCCCATTATCCCCAGCCAAAGCCACTACCTAAACAGAAAAGGAGTTGTCTTAAGGTCCGGACCAGGTGGTTTTCCCCTATGTTGAAGCAGCGATTTTCGAGTGCTCAGTTCTTTTTGGCACTAAAAGGAGGGCATGCAGACTATGAATGGAAAGTAACTCCAATCCAAAAACAAAATTCCATTCCAAGAGTCATTTGCCCTCTGAATCTCCTACAAATTCCATATCCCCTCTAGAATATCCTACTTTTACATCACGAGTTGTACAATCACCTCCCAAGTCTCCTAGAATACTTCCTAAGGTAATACCTACGGATTACACTCCAGAATCACCACATATTACAGTTTTGATAAATAAATTGGAAGATGTATCCATTTTAGCAAAAAGTCTTGAATCATCCGAAGATTCTGAAGGAAGAATAACTTCTATTTTTCAAGGAACTAGTGTTTTAACTAAGTCCCAAAGTGAAAAACTTGGCATCTTGCCATTTGAATTTCCACTTCAATCCCATCGAATGAAAACTGCTACATCAAATTCCCAAACATCTACTAGTGAGATTACCTCATTCTATCATTCACTAACATATCCATTTCTTCCTTTTTCATTTCCTTTCTCTCTATCATTCACTTCATCTATTTCCATTTCCTATACACAAACAACTAGTGATACCTCACACAATACTAACACAGCTTCGAGTTCTTCTTTGATCACATCCACATCCCCAACTGTTACAATGGTAGCTAGACCATGGTCCAATCTAGTTGTTGTTCAAATTCTAGCACCACTTCATCCTCTACCAAAACAACCTAAAAGATGGCTTCCAAAATTCAATCTTGATGATGGGTTACCTACTGAGGAGCATGTTCATAATTATATGTTAGCCATCAATCTCAATGAGGTTGATGAATAAGATGTTGTTGTTAGACTATTCACGTGCACTCTTACAATATCAGCATGGTCTTGGTACTTTTCATTACCAGCTAATTCTATTACTAGTTGGGATATTTTTGAACAACTATTTTTTACTAAATTTGGTGATGATCGCTCAACCACATCTCTTATTAATGACATTTCCAATTTAAAAACGAATTTCATGGGGAAGATAAAATATTTCAGTTCTAGATTTAACAAATTTTTAAATAAAATCCCAACTACTTCTAGACGTGGTGTCGATGTATAAATTGAATGGCATATTTCATATCTTCCTTCTAACATAGGAATTTTTGTAGATAAAGCTAATAAAAATACCTTGGTATAAAACCATGAAAGAAGTTGTTTCTGTAGAGAAGGGGATAAATGCACTAGAAAATAAAAAAGATCAGGAAGAGAGAAAATTAAAAAGAGTTACATTTAAGGATGAAGCAAAAAAGAAAACACCTAAAGATCCCTTTGATCTTGAAGGCTTACAACAAGTCCTTAAAATTTTATCTAACGAGATGGTAGAGATCAAAAAACAAGTAGCTAAATCCCCTTCCAAAAAACCTTTTAAACCATTCACAAGAAATCAGCCACCTAATCCACTACCTCCAAACACGATCTCTAATGCAGAAACTGATGATGAAGATGAAGAAGAAGCAACATTTTTTGATGATAAATCCCAAGATGAACATATAGCTGAGTTAAATGGAATGTGGGAGTTTATTCTTCCTATTTCTGATAGTGAAAATGAATATGAAGCATTACCTATTAGCACAAGAAGTAAAATTCCAATTGATCCTATACAACCAATTCAAAAACAGAAACCTTCAACTTCGACTGCTAAAGATAATGTTTTTGTTAAAAAAAATCCACTTCCACTTCCCCCCCAAGTAGTTCCATCTTCATCCAACTCTCCATATTCACCCAGAACCTTAGTAGTTTCAAATACTATTGAGTACAATATAGTTGAGGATATGAAGAAAATAAAAGCAAACTTTTGCCTTCATGAACTCACTAAACTCAAACAACGGCAGAAACTTTTTACTAAAATAATTGAATGCAATACCTACTTCTCCTCTTCCTGTTGTTGTGGTATCTAAAGCTTCTAACGGAATGGTAAGCCTGATGTTCATTCATTATCTGATTCCTTTGATGATTTTCTGATAGGTGACAAGTCTAACTCACATACTCCTCCTTTTATTTTACTTTTGAAATATTTAATAAAAATGTACATAACTACTGGTACATTCAAGGGCTTCTTCAAATATCATGTTGTTTTCAGTTTGTCTGAAATTAAACATGTCATCCCAGAAAACTTGAGTTCACATTGTGCAACTCGATAGGGAAAAAGTAAAATTCAGAGGAGAAATGAATTTAGTTCATATTAGATTATCTTTGAATCCTAAAGTTTGTCAAATAATTGATATACTTGTTGTTGATATCCCAGATTTGTACGGTTCAATTTTTAGTAGAGACTGGTCAGAAAAACTACATGCTTATTTTGCCATTGATTGGTCTCACTTATGGCTCCCATTTAATGGAAAGCTTAATCAAATCAGAATAAACTGAGAAAAACATATGAAACGTTCTGTAAAAGATTTTGAAGGTGAAAACGAGGCAGTAGCATTTAATAACAACATTCTTGGAAACTACTCTACTGAATCATTTTTTGAGAATTTTAAATCACAAAGGTCATCATTTCTGAGTAATTTTGTAACTTCTCAAATTGAAATTTTTTCACAGACAGACTTTTCCACATGTGTAAATATGCTAGAAAAACCATTAGTTAGTTCTTTATTCTATACATTCTGTTTTGATGGGTCGAAATCAAGCGATGCTGTAGGAGCAGGTTGCATAATGATTAATCCTGAAGGTGTGAAGAAAAATCTAACTTACAGATTCGGATTCGAATTCACAAAGAATATTTCAGAATATAAGGCATTAGTCGAAGGTATGTATAAAGAAATTAGCCTTGACGTTAAATACATTCAAGTTTATGGAGATTCATAAATTATAGTAAAACAAGTAAGAAACATGATGCGTTGTATCTCTACACACTTAAAGCATTATCAGTCTTTGGTTCAGTCTCTCACTTCAAATTTTTCAGTGTTTAACTTTTCTGCTATTCCTAGGATTCAGAATGCCAGTGCTTTCCTTCTTGCTAATGTTGCATCAAAATTGATCCCATCTGAAGATTACATCCCCAATAGATTTTCTATAGAATTAATCTTTAGTACATCCATTCCCAATAATATCGCCAACTAGTGTGTATTCAATGATACTGAAAACATTTTAAGCTTCTTAACTTCTGAAAAATCATATGATGACCAAATAATTGATTAAGATGAACACGATGACAAATTAAAACAAAAAATTGATGATAATCCCATACCCAAATCTGTAGGTAAACTTGAGGATCTCTATTATTTAAAAGACAAATTTAAAAGAGTTAGTAATTCAAAATAACAGAGTTCAACTTTGAGATTTGAATTAATAAATCTTGGGACAGATCTTAAACCTCAAAACATCAATTTAGGACTTGGTCTCTCATCTAAAGAAAGGTTATCTTCCATCAATTTTTTAAATAAATATAAGGATGTCTTTGCTTGGAGTTACGAAGATCTCAAAAAATTTTACACTTCTATCATTCAACATACAATCTCAATGATATCAAATGATAAACCTGTCCAACAAAAACTAAGGAAAATTCATCTGAACTTAGTAAATCAAATCAAAATGTAATTTAATAAACTCCTTAAGTCCAAAATCATTTTTCCCATTAGGAATTCAAGATGGGTTTCCAACTTGGTACATGTTAGGAAGAAAAGTGGTGATATTCAAATTTTTATATATTTTAATAATCTTAATAAGGCCAGCCAAAAGGATAATTTCCCTCTACCCACTATGGAATGCATTTTATCAATTGTTGGTTCCAAACTTATGTATTTCCTTCATGGTTTCTCTAGATATAATCAAATCATGGTCCACCCAAATGATAGGCTAAATACTACTTTCAGAACCAAATGGGAAACTTGTGCCTACCAGAAAATGCCTTTTGGTTTAATAAACGTAGGGGCCACTTTCCAACGAGCCATGGATATAGAATTCAAAGGTCTATTAAATAAAATAGTTGTTGTTTACCTGGATGGCATTACTGTTAGAACATAAATAGTTATTTGCAGGACTTAAGACAAATTTTTGAACACTATGGAAAATATGGGATTTCATTAAATCTAAAAAAGTACTTTTTTCACTCTTAGTGAAGGGAAATTTTTAGGATTCATTGTGTCAAAAAATGGAATTTACATTGACCTTGATAGAATAAAAGAAATTTCAGAATTTTTTTTCAAAAGGTTTGTCCTTGATTTCTCACAAATTATTTTGCCATTACAACAAGTGATTAAGAAAGATGCAGTTTTTAAATGGGGTCATCATGAAAATCAAGCATTCGATTTAATAAAACAATCAATTATCGATGCTCCTTGTTTAAATACTCTGAATTTCACGGATCATTTCATCTTATACATTTTTTCTTCTTCAACATCTTATGTCGTTGTTTTGACACAAATTAATAATCAAAAAATTGAAGCACCCATCTCATTTTTCATTTCAAATTTTCAGGTGCTTAATTGAATTTTTCAGAAGTAGAATAATAGGCATTCCCTGTATATAAATTTCTAAATCATTTTAGACCTTTTCTCTTAAAAATACACATGAAAGTAATAGTCCCATTCCTAGTAGTGAGGCAATTACTAATGCGGAGAGAATTAGGAGAAAAGAGAGAAAATTGGGTAACATCTCTGCAGGAATACGATATTAAAATTAAACTAGCCAAAATTGTTAGAGGAAAAGGTTTTTGCAAGCTTCTTACAGGAGAATCCAACATACCAGCTGAAGGAGACACAGGTAACGATGAACACATTTATGAGGTAAGTGTAATTGATGTTGGTTCCCAATACGTTGAATGAATTTTTTATTTAAAAAATGGATATGCTCCTCCTGAAATCAATTATAAAAGAAAAAGAGCTTTATGATTAAAAGCAAAAAATTATGAGATTGTTGATAATGTGTTATTTAGGAGAAACTATGGTTCCATATTGTTAAGATGCCTTGATAAATATGAAGCACAAACAGTTTACAGGAACTTCATGATGGACCAACAGGTGGACTCTTTGGAGGAGATACTACAGCACAAAAAATCTTACATGCTGGATACTACTGGCCCACTCTCTTCAAAGATACCCACGCATATGTGAGAAAATGGAAAACACACCAAACTTCTTCTGGAAGACAAAGGAAACCATCTTTTCCTCTGCAGCTAGTCAACATCGAATAAGCTTTCAAACAATGGGGACTAGATATCATAGGTGAGATCGTTCCTCATTCTTATAAACAACATAGATATATTCTCACTTCTACAGATTACTTCACTAAGTGGATGGAATAAATTCCACTAAAGGTAATCAATTACGAATCTGTTATTGAATTTATTGATCAATTTATCATTACAAGATTTGGTTTTCCTTCTGCACTTATATTTGATAATGAATCTTATTTTCCAGGTACCAGTATGATTGAATTTCCAATTAGGAGAGGTTTTAAACTCAAATATTCTACTAATTACTATCCCCAAGGAAACGGTTTGGTAGAATCCACTAATAAAAATCTCCTTAGAATATTCAAAAGAACTGTAGATCAAAATCAAAGAAAATGGCACAAAGATTTAATATTTGCTCTATGGGTTGATAGGATAAATCAGAAGGCCTCTATAGGCACTTCTCCATTTAACCTAGTCTATGGGAAGGAAGCCATTACACCATCACATTTAGCTCTTCCTTCATTAGACCTAGTTCAATTTATTGAAGAGACACCTTCTTCTTCATTGCAATTAAGAAATCGAAAAATCCTAAAACTAGAAGAAGAAAGGGAAAAGGCCAAACTCACACACACCAAACATCAAAAAATGGTGAAAGCTTCTTTTGCTACAAGTTTAGTCACACAAATATCCTTGCAAGTTGGAGATCTAGTTCTCAAGTGGGACAAAGCACACGAAGAAAAGGGGAAACATACTAAATTTCAAAAATTATGGCTTGGTCCATTTCAGATTGTTGAACAAATAAGCCCATCTACATTTATACTTCAAGTTTATCAAGAAAGAGATATTCTCTTCCTGTAAATGGGCTCATCTTAAAGAAATTCTTATCTTAATTTCTTTTAAAATAATATATATATATATATATATATATATATATAATATATTATATATATATATATATATTATATATATATATATATATATATATATAATACACTAAAGAATAAAATCTGTAAAAAAAATATCATTCCCATTTTGTAACATCCGCTGAAAATTTATTTTTCCTTTTACAGATTTTGTTAATAAAATGTTAAATAGTACTCTATTGACTTTTCAACATCTCCTGAAGTTATTTTTTTTTTTTGTTTTGAAGGTAGAAATTTTTTAGAAGTGGTTATCAAAATTGAAAATTAGATAAAAATTATACAACTCTGAAAGAATTTTTTATTAAGTTGTAAAATCTTTAAAAAACCTCAAAAATTATATCATTTTACTCTAGTTTCAGTGAAAAAGGTTATCCTTAAAAATTAACTATCGTCTTACGGCTTAAAAAAGGAATCAACAGTCCTCCCCATCCTAAAAAGGGAATTTTTTTAGAGTATAATTCTAGAATATACTAAATTTGAAAAGATAAGAGGCCTCATCACAAGCCTGCTTACCATGTTCATACAGAACCAATTAAATTGTCATTACCATACCGAACACCAAATCAGGATAATGGCTTATGATTTTTAATTGTAAGACAAGAGGTCCCATCACGAGCTAGCTTGTTCAGTTTTAAATATTACCGGTGAATGGAATTGTCATTATCTAGCCACCAAACCAAGACAATGTCTTTTTAGCAACAGTGGCTCTACCTGTGATGAACAAGTACATTTTAAAGCTAAGTCGTAAAAGGCCCCCTACTTTATTTTTATAAATTGATTAATGACTTATATAAGTAAATAAATGTTTTTCATTCACAAAATGCTTCTAAAAGAAATTGCAAGTTAATGAGTTTTATAGTTAGAGTAATTCTATTTATCTAGATGTTTCAAAAAGCAGTTTTCACTTCTTAGATTATTTTTACTAAATTTTTGGAAATTTTCATTTATCAGAGATAATTGGTTCTTCTAGTGAATCGCCAATTGTTGTACTATTCAGTAAACCCCATTTTCTGTTTTATAAATTTCTTATGAAATTTATTCATATTAAAATAGGGACCCTTTAATTTAAAAAAAAAAAAAGGCTTTGAATTTTTCTAAAACAAACAAAAAACAAAAAATAGAAAATAGAAAAAATCAACATAAAAATTGTTAATAAAATCTTATAATCAAAGTTTAATACTTAGGTTGTTTAATTAAAGCCCAAGTATTAAACCTTGATTATCCCAAAAAAAAACCAAATTAAATAGCCCCCGGAACCCAAACTATACTTAAGCTTACGTATTAAACATTATGGGTTATTTAATGAAAAAATGAAATAGAACAGAGTTTTTATCCCGGAAGGTTGAAATATTTATAAAAATCTAAATACCCCACATTGCACATAAGAAATAAACATAAGGCAAGACTGGACCCAAATGTATTATTAATTGTTTCCAAAAAGAACCCTGCATCCATCGCAATCACATGATCCGCTATAAGTCTATGCCTCCTACCTTAACCGATTGTGATATGTGATATCACTCCAGACACGACCACATATTTAAATCTGCCAAGTTAAAATATCACATTCGGGACATTGCAAAGACCCAAAAAAACTTAAGTCCGAACCCGCTCTGAACTGTCAATTGCAATATGTGATAAAGCCTAGACCCGATGGGAAAATACATGCAAATACATATTAATCCCATATCTACAGGCTATCACAAAAAACTTAAGTCCATACCTTGCTCCCTTTGTCAATTGATATAAGCGATAAGGCCCGGACCCGATGGGATTATACATTGTGATTTATATTAATATCTCGTCTAAGGCCTTTACCGCAATTGCAAAATTCTAAAAATTCATGCCTCATCTCAACGCCGATTGTGATATGATGTTAGCAATGACGTTAGACCCACATCATCCTCGTGTCACCTTCCACTTTACTAGTCAGTTGTCACGTCATTTTCCATGTCATCATTCCACATCATCTGCCATATCATAGTGATGTCACTATGACGACATCCCTGACATCACCCGGGACCCCGCAGTCACAAGTTTCATAAGGACACAACTTATAATAAATCCTTCACCCCTGTCGATTTGCGATATGTGATATAACCGGACCCGGCGGGGTTATAAAATATATTCTATAAATCCCCGCATCTGGAAGTATCGTAGTTTCCAAAGACTCTTGCCTATTGTGATAGCAATTACACTGAACTCGATAGAATTATATGTTGTAATTCATTTAAATCCCTGAGTGCACTACTATCGTGAATAATGAAAGAACAATGTTTCTCTGATTCCTGCCCATTTCGATTGTGATTGTGATTTTAATTGAGAAGGCCCCCTTTTGGATTTTATATGAAATAATCCCAATCTAAACCAATTGCAATTGTTCTTAAGTTTTTTGTTGGGTGTGGAGCATGATTATTTAGACGTCTTTGTTTCAGCCAGATGTATACCCCAGAAAGATTGTACACCCCTCCATGCTGGGGGGTGTGGGGGGGGATTGTCCCCCCTGCGAGGGTTCGGGGGGGCCGATCACCCCTGACTGGGGGGTCTGGGGGCCAACGTTCCCCCTGTGGGGGTTTCAGGGGCAGCGCCCTCGAAGCTAAAAACAGATGTAAAATTGCCTTGTAAAAGTATAGTAATTTCTAGTCAATCTGGGCCATTCATTAGGCGGATGATCTGACGGTAGAACTTATGTTTAGTTTAGGGTTTTTTTCCCTAGAAGGAAAACCCTCTCTTTGTATGAGGGCATTGTATTAAGGCTGTGTAATAGATGTGTATTCTCCGAGCGAGAAACAGAGAGGTGAGATTGTGAGAGAAAACAAAGGATATTATAGTGGATCTGTTGTAGGTTGTGTCTCTTCATTTTGCTGGATTATAGAAAGGAAGGACTAGCTGTTTGGGGTGGACATAGCCCAAACTGGGTGAACCACGTATATCTGTGTCTCTCTGATTTTATGTGTTTGTGTTTTTCCGCATATTATATGTCTTGCATTTCTCTATCATATATAATATTTTTCTAACATTTTTCCCCTGATTCTATTCTGATTGCAAATTTTTTATGATCTGCCCCCAAAACTCTAATTTCTGATTTTGATAAGTTGTAAAGCTCCACCTTCTCACTTTGCATCCCTCTCCATGATGTCAGTGTCGTATTTATTGCGCCCTACGTTTTCCTAATTTCCTGCAAAACTGATTTGTTTCAAATAAAATTTATTCATCATCTCATTTATGTTTATCTTATCGATTCTTGTTTGTCATGTTTGGGTTCATGACAGAGAAAGATAGTTGTGCTCACAGTGGCATATCAGATCAAACAAGCAGACAAACATCCAGAGAATTTGATGGAATAAACGAAGCTGATGAAGACAACAAATCACTTTCAGAAACTTCTACTAAAAAATTATTTTCCCTTAAGCGTTATTGAAGGGATCTGTTTAAATGCCCTCAACGCTCTGCATAATAGATTCAAATGTTTTCTATTGTTTAAGATTACTTGTTGTATCAAATAAGGGTCCTGAATTTTATGAAGAAAGGCTTACGAAAGCTCGCACTATTATACTTTCATCCTTTTCGCAATAGAACAACTGGAACATTGTTTAGGAATTTTCATAAAGACTTTTGAGAAGTTGCATTACTGTACACCTGGAATCATCTTTGTGGGAAGGAATAAACTGTTGTTATTTTTTTATGAGCTGAGCAAAGTGTATCTAGTATTTCTATTATTGTACCTCTATTTTATTCATAAGTAAATAGTAAATTTATCTTTTCAGATTTCTTATTACTTGATATTTAAACAACAATGTTACATGTATTCACTATTGATCATGCCGCCATTGATATTTTGATACATGCTAAGAAATTTGCTTTGATATTCTAAATGTGATATGAGTTTACACATTATTTTGATTAGCATCACCCGATGCAATGAGTGCTAAGTGAACTATTCAAAAATCATGAGAAATTAGTCAGTTACGACTACCTCTCATGGAAATGGTCATACGTTTGAATGACTTACTTAACGCAGTTGAATCCCAAAATGATATCTAACAAACTAATCATATTGAAATAGTTTCATTTCCATTAGTGTTTGAGCAATTTATGTTGTCATTTACTAAATAAAATCATTATAGATCGCATCTAGGTAAAAGTTAAATAATCTCGGGTTATAGAGTAGATTAATGCATATATTTTTCCATTTGATTCATTACTACAAATCCATATATTTCACTCCACTATAAGCATTACACATTCACTCAATAACTTTTCATTGGAAAACTGGTCCCATTATACCCATTCGGAGCCACTACCTAAATGGAAAAGGAGATGTCTTAAGGTCTAGACCGAGTGGTTTTCCCCTATGTTGAAGTAGCAATTTTCGAGTCCTCAACAAGACCATAGGTTCATTCCTCACCATCATGTTGAAAGGAAAACAAGGCAATAGATCTCAAAAAATAGTACTTCAAATCAGTCTCGTTAGACTTCCTATATATAAGTAATCAACTTATATTGGCACAAAAAAACTCTCAAAGGAAGAGGTTTCATTTAATAACAGGAGACTCTCATCTACATAGCAAAAATGACGAAGAAAAATGAGAAGATAGATAGAAAAGTATTTGTTGTATCCAAGATGTAGGTAGACATTGATTTTACCTCCTCTAAAGAAGAAACTGACTCTCGTCCACTAATCCAGGTGGACTCTCCTCAACATGATATCATCAAGTGAGCCAGCTTTCTAGTCAAGATTTTATGTAGTGGCGCAGTTTTGATTATCGTAGTTAATCATTGGAAATACATTTTGAGAAATTATATATTTAGTTTAAGTTATAGGCTGGTTGATTTCACAATAAGTAATTTAAATATTTTTAGTCTCTACTGCTAGAATAGTTTCCCAAGTGGCAGACCACTAGTATTTGAAAAATAGACATGCATATCTTTTTGTGAAAAGGAACATAAATGGCCATCAAAAAAATAAACAATGAAATTTTATAACTTCATTTTTAAATATAGTTTTTTTACTACAAGTGGGAAAACCTATCATAACTCAGTTGTCAAACTAGTAGTGAGGACAACCATCTCAGGCTGCTAACTGTGAATGTAGGCTGACTCATCACAATTAATCAAGGAAAAACACGCCACCTGGAATAACCCGTTTGTTGTTCATAAGGGGGTAGGCTTTCACTCCTGCCATATGCCTCTGGGTCTTGGGTCATTAACTTGTTTCTTTATGGCCAAGGAAGACAGACTCTTAGCCAAGCATAATCAGTTTTAGGGCATACTCCAGGCCTTACACATTTAAATATAGTTATATAACCATATAATACTTAATACTAAAATAACTATTTTCCGAAAACTATATATAAATGCATTAAAGATTTATATATATATTATATACTATATATAATAATATATATATATTATAATATAATATAATATATATAAATAATATATATTAACTCTATATATATAATGCATTAAAGAATTATATATATATACTATCTATATATATATATATATTATATATATATATATAGATATATATGAGGGTTTAAGAATATCACGTGTAAATATAATAACAAAAGAAAAATAATAGGAAAAAATTATAAATCCACTATCATATATATTAAATTATTTTTTATATTTGGAACTATGGTATTTCAAAACATTATGTTTAAATTTAATTAATAAATACAAAAAAATTAATACTTATACTTAACTCTGTTTCCTACATATATACATACATACTAAACTCTGGTCTACATAGCAAAAATGATGGAGAAAATGGAGAAGATAGATAGAAAAGTCTTTTTTCTAGCCAAGAAGTAGGTAGATATTGATTTTACGCCACTGAAGAAGAAAGCACTCTCCTCCATTGATCCAAGTGACTTTCCTACACCATGACATCATCAGGTGAGCCAACTTTCTAGTCAATATTTTATGTAGTTGCAATGTTTTGATTATGGTTGTTAATCATTAACAA
This sequence comes from Pinus taeda, assembly GCA_000404065.3. Lineage (NCBI taxonomy): Eukaryota > Viridiplantae > Streptophyta > Pinopsida > Pinales > Pinaceae > Pinus > Pinus taeda. Next base: position 57,808 of record APFE031732836.1, read on the forward strand.
TACAATTTTATTGGTTATCTCTTTAGTTTAAGTGACAGAATCGTTAATTTTTCTATAACTAATGTAAATATTTTGATCTACTGGAATTATTTTCCAAATGGCAAGCCGCTAGTATGGGAGAAACAATCATGCATCTCTTTTTGTGAAAATTATCATGAATGGCCTAACCTTAAAAAAAATAAAACACAATATATCAGAACTTCATGGTTTCAATATAGTTTATAACCATATAATAACTTAATACTTATAATAAACTTTTTTTGTACATAACTATATATATTAATTAGTGTTTAAATAAAAAGTTTATTAAGCAGCACCGTATCGAGAAGTAGTGTGGTGTACTTAAGAGTATAGAATACATGACATGTTATATACAAACTTTAGATACTTATAACTAAATTATAGATGTTGCATGTGTGTGTGGACACACTTCTTTTGTCGGCTCAACCATGGAGCTTTGACTTGGAGCGTTGAAGTATGTAATAGAACTTGTGACCTCTCATAAACATAGTGTTTACAACAGGGATCGGCCAACTAAGCTAAACCTAAGGCCCTTTTACATATCTATATCTATATATCTATATATATATATATTATATATATTGAAGTTAAGCCTTATTTAAAGGTTTTGCATCAAAAAAGGGGATTGCATCCTAAGAGATTTGATTTCTCTAAAGTTTTGGTAATATTTGAAGTTAAAATGGATCTATACTTATTTACAATCACTTAATATTAGTTTTCAAGGAGTATTAACTATGTTTTTCTTTTAACCATTTACTATAATATATTAATCTTTTCACTAATACACACCTTCTCAATATATTTGTGCAAACCTCTGCACAAGTCATGGGAAGAACTTAAATGTCTAATAAACATAGAATTATTTTGAAATAACTTGGATGCTTAATAAACATACAATTATTTTGAAATTTGGATTCATGGTAAACATAGAATCACTTTGAACTCAAATATTTACCCACCTAAAAGCAATGAATTATTTATTTATTAATGAAATAAGAAAAAATTCCAGAATTATTAATATGCAATCCACAAAAAATTATGTCCAAAATGATAACTTGTCTATATCACTTGAACACCTCTAGGAACCATTATAGATCCATCTTAACCCTGGATCAAATTTGTTGAGGTGCAAACCTCTTTTAAAGTATAAAATTTGAAGAAAGATTTGCACCTCAAGAGATTTGATCCATCTCAATAAGATGGAGTTATTGTGCAGACTACATAGCTTAAATTTGCAATTGCAACAAATATTTTAGATAAATTTATCCCAAAAATACACCTGTAAAAATGACGAAAACGTAGAATAGCTAGACTAAGCAAAATGCTTTAACAAAAAAAAAAAAAAAAATTATATGTATCAACTTTGTATTAAAAATTGAAAGAATTGCACTTCTCCTTCA
>APFE031732839.1:0-28492 GCA_000404065.3 Pinus taeda
ACTCGCTGATAGGTCTAAAGTGATTCCTGAAGGGATTTTGGAGGACATAATTGTTTCACTGGACTCTTGGGAGTATCCAGTGGACTTTTTAGTTCTTCAGCCAAAATCCAATTTAGGAAGACACCCTATCATCCTTGGTAGACCATGGTTAGCAACTGCTGATGCATTCATAGGATGTAGATCGGGTAATATGATCATTTCATGAGGAACTAAAAGAAAACAACTCACTCTTTACCCATCAGCACAATCACCAGCAATAGCACACAATTTATGGCTTGATGATAAATACAATGATAAGGTAGAAGTTCAATATGTTTTCAGCATCAACCAAATCTATAATTTTCAAGAACATAATAATGATAATTTGGTATCCTTTCTCAAGCTGATATTTCCGAAGAATTGAGAAATGACCAATACCATGCTGCAGATGAACTTTTGGCACAAAATTTTCAGGAAACATGCACCATCCATTCCTTGCAAACAACATTTCAGAACATTTTTCCTATACAATCTATCACAAACACATAGAGCAAAACCATAGAGATTAGTCTAGGAAAAACTTTGAATATTTGCACTCACCTAGACTCATCTCAGGAGGAGAAATTGATTCAATTATTGAGAAAATACCAGAAAGCATTTGCTTGGGATTACACCGCTATGCACGGAATTCACCCTGAAACATGCATTCACCATATTTATACGGATAGTAATATCAAACCAGTGAGGCAACCACAGAGATGAATGAATCCCATGCTTCAGGATATTGTTAGAGAGGAATTACAAAAACTATTGAAAGTCAATTTTATCTATCCTATCTCTGACAGTCAGTGGGTATCCCCATTGGTTGTAGTGCCCAAGAAAAATGGTAAGTGGAGGATTTGTGCTGATTACAGACAATTGAACAAAGCAACCCTCAAAGATTATTTCCCACTACCATCTATTGACCAAGTGCTAGACACATTAGCTAGGAAATCATCATTCTCTTTTCTTGATGGTTTTAGTGGCTACAACTAGATCAGGATAGCCTTAGAGGACCAGGACAAAACACCTTTTACTTGTCCATGGGGCACTTATGCTTCTAATGTTTTACCATTTGGACTTTTCAATGCTCCAGCTACATTTCAGAGAGCTGTATTAGCTATTTTCGCTGATTTAGTTCATGATTGTGTTCAAGTTTACATGGATGATTTTTCGGTGTATGGTAATTCATTTGAGCATGCGTTAGAGAATCTTGAAAAAGTTTTGAAGAGATGTATTGAAGATAATCTGTCCCTGAGCAATGAAAAGTGTTTTATGATGTTAAATGAAGGGATAGTATTAGGACACTATATTTCTTCTCAGGGCATTAAAGTTGATCCATCAAAAATCTAGATCATTGTCAATTTGCCAATTTCGAAGACTCAAAAAGAGGTAAGAAGTTTTCTTGGGTATGCAAGCTATTACAGAAGGTTTATTGAACATTTTAGTAAAATAGCTTTACCTTTGTTTAAGCTTCTAGCAAGAGATACACCTTTCAACTAGAATGATAATTGTCAGCAAGCATTTGAAACACTCAAAGAAAAGTTATCAACCACACCAGTCTTAAAAGGACCTAACTGGAACCTACCATTTCACATCTTTACAGATGCATATGATACTGCAGTAGGTGCCTCATTGGGCCAAAAAGGGGAGTCTTTTCATTATGTCATCTATTTCATTAGTAAAAATCTAATACCTGCAGAATTAAACTACACAGTCACTGAAAAAGAAATGCTTGCAATCATACATGCTGTGAATAAATTCCGACATTATATAATTGGTTATGAGGTTTTTGTACATACTAACCATTCTGCCATTAAGTATTTAATGAATAAACTAGTAACTAATGGCAAAGTTACTAGATGGTTGTTATTATTACAGGAATTTAATATCACAGTGTTAGATAGACCAGGTAAGGAGAATCAGGTGGCATATTTTCTTTCTAGACTGCAAAATCCAGGTGAGGTTGTTCCGGTTGAAGATTTGTTTCCAGATGAAAATTTATTTGCAATTTCAATAGTGAATCCTTGGTATGCTGACTTGGCCAACTATTTTTCCACGGGAAGAACACCTCCATATTTTACTCCAAAGGAAAAGAAGAGGCTGATCAAACAAAGTGCTAGTTACTCCTAGGTTAATGGAGATTTATTTTACATTGGTTATGATATGATTATTAGACGATGTGTAAGAAATGATGAAATAATTGATATTTTAAAATCTTGCCATGATGAACCGTGTGGTGGCCATTTTGCAGCTAAAAGAACAGCATTCAAGATTCTTAGTCTTGGGTACTACTGGCCATCTATTTTTAAGGATTCCAAGAAGTATGTGAAGAGTTGTGACAGCTGTCAAAGAATGGGTAGGCCAACAGCTACAGATGAAATGCCACTTCAGCCTCAAGTACACTTAGAGCCATTTGAAAAATGGGCTCTAGATTTCATAGGACCCATCAATCCAACTTCCAAAGGTAAAAAGTACATCTTAGTATGTACTGATTACGTGACAAAATGGGTTGAAGCCAAAGCACTAGTTCGGGCAACTGAACAAACAGTGGTAAACTTCCTTTTTGAAGAAATTTTTGTAAGGTGTGGAGTACCAAGGGAGATAGTGACAGATCAAGGTACTTAGTTTACTTCAAAGCTAGTTAAAGACATCACAGAAAAATATCAAATCAAGCACAGAAAAAGTACACCTTACCATCCATAGGCCAATGACCAGGTGGAATCCACAAATAAAAAATTGGAAGGAATTATCACTAATATCGTAGCAATGAACAGAAAGAATTGGGAAGAGAAGCTCAAATATGCACTCTGGGCTTATAGAATCACGTGGAAGAACACTACAGGATTTACACCATATTAGTTGGTGTACGGCAAAGAGGTAATGCTTCCTATTGAATTCCAAATACATACTTATAAGATGGTTGTCCAACAAGAGAGAATTCAGCAATTGAACCAGCTGGATGAAATGAGGCAGCAAGCAGAGGAGACAACACTCCTAATGTAGAAACAAAGGAAGCAGTGGCATGACGCACACATCAAAAAGAAACAGTTCAAACAAGGAGACTGGGCTTTACTCTTTGACTCTAAATTCCGAGATCATAAAGCCAAATTTACCACACATTGGATGGGCCCATATGAAATAGTTCAAGTTTATGAAAATGGGTCAGTCAAGCTTACTACCATTGATGGAGAAGGCCACCCCTTTCTTGTCAATGGCCATAGGTTGAAACTCTACCATAAGCCCATCACTAAGGAGGATTTTCTTCAAACTGTATCTCAGCAAAGGGAGGTTGAGATATTGCAGCCTTCAACTATAGTATCTCTACCTTAGTTCATTTCATTTCCATGTATGTATGTATGTATGTATGTATGTAAAATAAAAATAAAAATAAAAATAAATAATGGTTTAGATGTGAAAACCAGATTCTGGCACACTCTAACCCAGAATTCTTACTTGAAAACCAATTCTTTGGTTGGTAAGAATTCCTTGTTCTTTTCGTTTCCTATTGATTTATCGCTTCACTAATGACTTGAGGACAAGTCAAAACTTCAGTGGGGGAGAAGCATCATAATTTTTGCATTTTTGTTTTCTTATCTCATCTCCTCAGTGCAAATTTTCCAAGAGTTTACCTCTTCATTGTAAATTCTCAAGAAGTTTGTTTCAGCACTTCAGTATTTCAATAAAGAAGTTGTTTGTGTCTTTGTTAATCAGAGGGACCTGTTCAACAAACATTAAAGGGACCTATTAAATACTGCTACATCAGGCTACTTCAACAAAGTTTCAACAGAGTTTCAAAGGTTGCTTATCATCAAGGCTACATCAACACCAAATATCAAGGAAGCTGCACACACATAGCTTTTCAGATTTCAAAGAAGCTGCACACACAACATTCTTTAGATTTCAGAGGGACCTGTTATATCCAATTTCATCTCAGAAGGGACCTGTTATGGACAGTGAATATTAGTCATATCTGGACAATAAATATCAGTCCTACCTATGCATGCCAACTCAACTCTTGGTCAACCAACAAAGTGTAATGTATTGTTGTAATTTTTATTTTTAACATTTAAAATTCTTGAATTATTTTAGTGTTAAATATGATGATTATGATTTCTTATGATCAATTTCAAAAACACTCCTATACCCATCACCCTTGTAACATTCCTAACCACTATCATTTCCCAACACACTCTAGCCTATCGCCATATTCCTCCTACGAATTTTAAATCTTATCCTACACCACCCTTCAAACCTTGTTATTAACTCCTCATTCTTGAATTGGCCATCAAAACTTATCATCGGTCCATCATCTTCCTAATCGGCCAAGTACCAACAAGTAATGGACAAGTGGTGAATCATTGGAGAGCCAAGTGTTAAATGATTTCATTCATTTTTTTGAATCGACCAAGTTATAAAATGATCGTTTGACTCAAGTCGACTCATGCAACAACTATCTGTTATCATCACTCCAACACTCCTTATATGTCTACGACGTTCTCATGATTGTACCTATGCAAACCAATACAACTCCTCTGTCTTTTTGATATGAATGCGCTCTGCATTATCATTATAGTAAATTGGGTAAGGTCGGTTGTTAAGTTTCATTTCATTCTCAGTTCGTAAAAAGGGCGTTACCATACTAGTAATTCAAGCTCTGTGATTTCAAAGAAGGCCGAGAACAACAGGCGCTACAAAGGGAGAGCATAGTAATTGGGCTCACCACGAGTTTTTACCTTTGCCATAATCTGAGGACATTAATCCGGTCACTGCCCAAGCCATTGAAGAAGGAGACCCCGAGAACAGAGGGCGCTACCAGGTCGGTTGAGTGGAGTGCAAAACAGAGGTAACAAATCAAGAGACCCTTGTTTAATTATTAAGCATAAACAAAGAGGGTTAGAATAGGAGTTTCTTTGTCAAAATGACCAATAGAGCAGAGCCTAATACATTTGATAGTTCCCAATATCATGATGACTGTATTACAATTTTAAGGGAAAAGCAATGGTTATCCTTCCTAGAGAAGTTTAATGGGAATAATGAAGAAGTAACTAAGCAGTTTGCATTTACATTTAATGGAGAGAAAGCATTGATATGCAACTTCTCTTTTAGGATTCAGAGGATACCATAACAAAAACCTTGGGAATCAGTCCAGAAGGAGAGAAATATTTCAAAACAAAACAATTTAAGGAAAAATCATGGACTCAATTCATGTCTAGGTCAAGGGTTTCCTCTGTCAACTGGAAAAAGGGTGTCCCTAGAAGCTGGCTGATGCACCCATGGGATGAAATGGTGTACATTATTCAGAAATTTGTTACGTGTGAGGGTCATTACAACAGAGTCTATCTATATCACATCAAACTCCTATTGCACTTAAAAGGGAAATGCACCATTAGTCTACCCTATTTCCTGTTACAGAGTTTGACTAAGATGTCAAAAACTATTCAAAAGCAAAAGGGTAATGAAGATAAAAGCTTGTATCATTTTGGGTTGATTAAAATTCTAATTGAATTTGAAGTGCAAAGGAGGGGAAAAACATGGAAGGAATTTTTGGTTGCTAATCAAATCAAAGATGGAGAAGATGAACAGGAACAACAAGAGCGCTTAGAATTTATGCTTGATATTGATGAGGAAATCCCTGTGCGCAAGTCAAGGAATGTACCTCCACACAGCAGTAGTGTAAGGACAAGAAACATGAGGCAAGAAGCTGCCTAGAAAATTGAGCAAGACAAAATTTTCACTACATATACAAGAGGATCAAGGAGAATACAAAATACCCAAACACATGATGATCAAACAGAGTCAAATGCACATGCACCGATGGACATTGAGAGCAGTGCTCATTCACAGCCAGGGCCGGAAGCCGAAATGGAAGTTGAGAGTAACAATAGACAAGGGAAAGAGTCAGCACCTGCAAACAAGAAACAAAGGAGGTTAGAAAAACAAATTGAAAAGCTAAAAGAAGAATCGATGGAGGCCAACATGCTAGAGAAGGTCATCAAGAGGGAGAATGAAATGTTGAGAGCTCAGAGCAGGAAGACTCAGTAGAAAAATGAGAAGCTGAAGGAGCAAATCAAAGAACTCAAGGCTAAACAAACCGACATTTTCAAGTGGGCAACCAAATGGTATACTCAAAATAAAGCTCTCAAAGAAAAATACATGAAACATGAGCTCCACGTTCAGAAGGATGCCCAAGCTCAAAAGAATATAGATGCATCGTTACAAGCGGCAGAGGCACAGGCAGGAACATAGTATAAAGGGAGCACATCAGGATTAGCATGAGGACATGCTAAATCATTGAGCTTGGGGGAGATGTTGGTACCATTTCATTGCCATCCCTTTCTTCTAGAAATCCATCATTTGTCTATCTTTTTCTCGCATAAACCCCTCATAGTCCATTGAATTGATTAATCAAAGCATTATAGTTGTCAATTTACATTAAATTTAATTTGTGAATTTTTATGTTAAAAATTAGGAATTTTCAACAAAAATTACAGGATTTCATGACTTCCTGTAAATGGTTTATGATGTGACACGTGGCATGGCAGAAAAATCAAAACAAAGGATAGGAACGTGATCTAGAATGTACATAAAATGGTGAAATATCTATTCAAAAACAAATCTAAAGCTCCTGGATACATGGTCAATGCTGGTCAAACCCAACCTTTTTGGTCACAAAGGCAGCAAAAAGCCAAAGTTTCCGAAACTGATTTCATTTTGCTTTCGGAAATCAATTAAGATTAGAAAGGACAAAAATCACTCTTTTGTAAAAGCAGAAACATCTACATAATGTATGTACATTCGATTTAGAGGGAAAAGTTAGTGAATATAGGATAGGAGACAAGCAGATAAAAGACTGCGTATTGTATTGTCTAGAATGGTTATTATCCTTGTGTATTATTTCCAGAAAATTGCTCTTGCATGTGATTCGACTTCCATAACTTAATTATAGTCATCGTTTTACCCTTACAGTGCTTATGCATTAACATTCTCATCACTTGAAGTTTCTTAAGTGTGTCATTGAAGCGTGGACAGGCCCTACATGGAGATTGGTATACTTTTAATTTCATTTCCATAGCGTTTTCGAATCTGAATAGTGTAAATAACGTTTAATGTTATTTCCTTGCCTGTGAATTTATCGATTTGATTAGAAGTTCTTGCAAATAATATTCATGGTGATAGCTTGAGAATTTGATTGCTAGATCATTGAACAATATCTTGTAAAAGATTTGATCGATCATTAGATTTCAAAGTATCTCTGTGGACTCTGTTTTCATGCATTTAAAATTTTAGTGTGCTTAAAAGAGCTTTTGATTTTCATGAATGCTTAGTGTGTTAGCTGGAAAGAGCTTTTGTAGATAATATCCTTGTAAGAGGTTTGAAAACTCAGTCTAGAAACATGTTGTTTCTTTAAAACAATTAGATAAATTAGATGATCTGAGTGTTAAGGTGTGAGAGGAAACATATTTCAATCTCCTGTAAAGGAGTGTTGTAGCTTGTCACAGTAGACACTTAGTTAGGTAGATGAGATCCTTTTATGTCTATAGACTTTAGACACGTGCCTCTAATTTTACCTACCTTGGTTGATATTAAATCTAGTCTAATCTAGCACCCTAGATTGGCCACTACAATGAGACTCACTTGGCTCAATGAGCTGCATCTGTAGTAATTCTTTAATCTGTATTTTTATTTCTTGCTCATCTGAGGGAGTATAGGGAATTAATTTTCCTTTGACTTCGTTATCATGCAAGGTTACAATTTCTTGCATCGGACTTTCTATTTCGCAAAACTGTTGTGGGTTTTCCGAGCAATTTTTTAAAAGTCTCTTTTGGATATCATCTTGTTCTGTCGACCAATTGGGATCTATGCATGCCAAAATTTTTATTTTAGATTCTTCTCTTGCTTCATAAATCTGCAGGACTTCTTGCCAATCGTTAGAATCTTTCATTGGCTTTCTGGATCCTACTCTTTTCTGGCTATTTTCATGTCTTGCTTCTTAGTTTGCAATAAACAACCTAGGTACAGAAATAGATTTCTTTTTCAAATTGATAATCAGCTTATCTTGGCTGATTGTTACTCGAAGCACAGAATTTAAGAATGGCATTCCCAACATTAAACTAGTTGAGGGATCAAAATGTTGTATTGCAGAGATCTTAACAATACTCCTAAGCGCGACACTATCTAGTGCTTAATGATACATTATATCGTCGTGGTGTGGATACAATTCTTCAATGTTTCCTCACTCATGAAGAGGCGGAACACATTTTAAATGACTTCCATGCTGGAGCATGTGGTGGTCATCATTCTGGCATATCTACTGCATAGAAAATTTGGCACGCAGGCTACTACTCGCTGACCTTGTTCAAAGACTGCATCAATGCTATTCAACAATGCCATCCTTGTCAAGTGTTTACAAAGAAAATGTGTGTTCCCTTGGCCCTACTACACCCAGTTATCTCCATCGACCCCTTTACCAAATTAAGGATAGACTTCATAACTTGCAACCATGTTTCCTCTCCTGGACACAACTATATTATTATAGTTGTGGACTATTTCACGAAATGGGCCAAAGCCCTTCCCACCGTCCTAGCCGATGGGGAAACTGCTGCGCTATTCCTATTCAATCAGGTCATCTTTTGCTTCGGTGTACCCCACACGATTGTTACAGACCATGGGTTTGATTTTTAGAATCACATGATGTCCGACTTAACATCGCTGCTAGGCTTTCGTTGGGATCAATCATCCTCCTACTTTCCCCAAGCTAATGATCAAGTAGAGGGCATCAATGGCATTTTAAAAACCATGATCCGTAGGTTAGGAGGGAATCATAAAACCCACTGGCATTGAATGTTATATCCTGCACTATGGGCATACTGAACTTCAGTTAAGACTGCTACAGGCTTCACATCTTTTCAACTAGCATATGGCCTAGAAGTATTTTTACTAATCGAGTGTCATATTTCGTCCTTACAAATCATCGTTGAGCTCTTGCCTGACACTAATACCGAAGAGGAGCCTCTGCTATACCTAAATCAATTGGATGAAACCCATTGAGATGCTGAATTGGCACTCAAGGCCCACAAGCACTGAGTGAAAGCCCAGTACGACAAAAAGGTCAAGCCTCATTCTTACCAAGAGAGAGATCTTGTTTTACTGTACGATAAAAAACATGACCTCTTGGGGGAAAGAATGCTTCAACCCTTATGGCTCGGTCCATATGTCATCATAAAAGCCCTCTCAAAAGTGGCATATAAAATTTAGGACTGGGAAGGAGTCCTGCTTGCTGAGCCCTGAAATGGGCTCTATTTGAAAAAGTATTATGCCTAGTACTACACTAGGCATGTGCTTTGTAATTTTATGTTTTCATAAGTTTTTTTTTTTTTTTATGTGATTAGTTTATTTGGTATTTATTGAAGTATTTGTCTCATACATTTTTCTCGCAATGCAAATGCCTTAATTACCCTTAGCATACATAGGATACGTGGATGGTGCTAGTTGTCACACAAGGCACATTGCATTAGTTTCTTAGGTCATTTTCACACCTGAGATGGAACTGTTTTGTTATGGGGGAGTCTTTCTTGGTACTGTCACCAACAATATTGTTGAGTACATGTCCGTAATTTAACTTTTTACTAAAGCGTCATTAGGGGACATCTCCAATCTGGTGGTCAGGTTAGACTCTTAGCTTGTTGTTATGCAATTGACAAATTGTTATCACATTCTTAATCCAACCTTGTTACATCATTATTTAAGGGTACAACTCTTGGAACGTCAATTTGAAGTTATCACATATGAGCACATTCCTAGAGAATTTAATACAGTTGCTAATTCATTGGCAAACTATGTGTTAGATTGGCATCTGTCTCATTCACTATAGATACATGTATGAAAATTAAATATTTGCAAAGTTAAAAATTTACAAAAACACTTAAAAAAAATTTACATCATAAAATACCAAAATCTCTCTCTCTCTCTCTCTCTCTCCTCTCTCTCTCTCTCTCTTCTTCCCTTCTCTCTCCTCTTCATAAATATATATATATATTATTAATATTCGAATCAGTATTTTACATCTTAATATTCAAAACTTGGTGTTTTAAGTACAGAATATACTTAAGCCTAGCTATAAACGCCTGATTTTGCCAATGCCTGCTCAAGAGTTAGGCCTAGCCCTAAAATTATAGACACTACTCTAGCTTATTCCTTCGAAGTAGAACCAAAAACTGCTCAGGCACACCGACTGTGTGCTGTTGTATATGAGCAGGGATCTCCCTCATAGGAAGGTGGGGCACACCCATGCTCAAGCCCTCCAGGTTCCTCAAAACCTCATGAAGATTGTCAGCATCACCCCCCCAGCATGTAGTTGGTCTCCCTGCCTCATATGGCGAGGTTTTCCTATAGGTCATACTGGCACCACATCTATGTCAAATAAAAAGCTTCATGTCAATACTTGTTCACCCATAAAATCAATAAAAACATAACATAAATATTGAAAAGCTTAAAAATAGTTTAATCACTCTAAAACATCATTCTTACCTTGAGGGCCCCAGTTGGTCCTAGGAGTCTGCATCAAGTCAGGGTTGCCAGTGAAGTCCATGCCCTCATAGGAATAATCGTTAATCATCACAATTTGGCCACGAAGCCACTCGAAGAACTCTTCCTCGAAGAAGTGTCAGATAGGTCCTCCTCTTGTGCGAGGATCAAGTGATTCCCATCACCCTTGTCTTGGCTCCCTCAGATCAAAGGGACCTAAGCTCATCCTCAGGTGCATAACAGGTATCCTCTCAAGTATGAATGAGACAATTAGAGTGCCATACCCAAAACTTTGTTGGGTTCGAGTCTTGCATGCGGTTAATTCTACCCTCAACTAGTGAAGCATTGCTTCACACTAGTTGAACATCTGAGGCTGGACATAGTTAACTGCAAGTAATAGTTGGGCCTTTGTTGCAACTTGGGGACTCTTTCACCCTGCCAAATGCACAATCAATCATAAAATTCCCCTCATAGATCTGAACCTAATCCTCTCTATGGGGACTCTGCTGCCGACGAGTTCACTCTCAGGGATATAGTAAGATTGAACCAGCTCTAAGGTGGATTTCTTGTGCTCCTCGGCATGGAAAACCAATAGAAAATTAAATATTATCATGGTCAATGGCCAACTCATGATCTACAATCCTGAACACTTGCTCATGTTCATCCCAATGCTGGATAATCCATCTCATCAAGTCCTCCTGCCCTTTTATCAAGTCCAACTTCACATACTTCATTAAACCATACCGACCCAATGCAAGTATGCATGCTAGATCATTTTGCATTAGTAATTCCTGGCTATCATGGGCCCATTCTCTGCATATGCTAGTCATAATGGCTCAAAACCTGTGCAAAACAACCCAAAAATCAGTCAAAATGGGGCAAAAATCTTTTGAAATTGATGCCTAGGGTTTTAAAATGCGCTCTAATACTTTAACACTCCCACTATTGGTACACTAGGAGGACTAATGCCCTCCAGCATGTCATAAAGGGTGCTTAATACTCCCTACATGCATGCTAGAGGGTGTTAATGCACAAATACTGATTTATGGCTCCCTAGTTCTGCAAAAATCCACCCCAGAAACTAATAAAAAAGGTTAAGTAAAGCAAATATTAAGGTTTTGGCATCTACTTGGGATTGACAGCACATCGAATGGTCACCTGCATCTCCCACAATCGTCCATGGAAAATCTGCTCCTCTTTGGCTCCAAAACGCTCTCATAGCTCTCAAATAGTGAAAATGGTGAATGTGAAAGCTCAAGAACTCTCTTGTATTTATTTTGTAGATATGAGTTATCTTAATTGAAGTCATTGAAGAGGAAGTAGTCCATTCCCCATAATTTTTGTCATGCATGACCCCATATTGACAAAAATTGTTGCTTTTATTTTTGCTTTTTCAATGAAAGGACTTTCAAGAATGAATGGTAGCAATCGCTACATGCAATTCTTAATGAACGCTTTATTTTATGGGATATTTTCTCACTCTTAAATAAAAAAATTCACTGATTTTTCATCATTGGGCTCATTAAACAACTACAATGATGGTCTGAGCAACTTTTCACTTTTTTTCTAGCTCATTAAACTGAAAAAGATCATTTGAGCATTCTTTTTAGGTGCTTTTTTCTTGCTCATAAAACTGAAAAAATCCTGAGTTTTTTCTTCAGGCTTGTTAAAAACTTATGAATATGATCCAAGCATTCTTTTAGGTAATTTTCTCACTCGTTAAATTGAAAAATCCCGAGTTTTTGTCACCAGGCTCGTTAAAAATCTACGATAACAATAAGAGCACTTGTTTTTTTGAGATCATTTCTCACTCTTAAATCGAAAAATTCCTGAGTTTTTCCCTTCTTCAGGCTCATTAAATCTACAAAGGAGTGAGCATTTCTTTTACCTCTTTTTCCTTTCTCACTAAACTGAAAAATATACTTTGAGTTTTCTTCGTTTGACTCGTTAAAATTTGATGAAGGTATTGACTTTTTCATCGCGTGACTCATTAAAAATCACAATGAATATCAAGTTTATTCCGTCTCCTCATACTCGTGACAAAATGAGGTCAACAACTATTGAGAAAAAGTTTCTCTTTATCCAGAATCAATATATTAACTCACATAAAGGTAACCGATCTGGGTATATTATTAAATTGTTGTCGCACTCGATTAACAACTATGACAAAGGGACAACCATGGAGTCATTCTTTATCATATTTTCAAACTCTCTAAATATGAAAAGACCACCGAGTTATCTCATCTAGACTCATTAAATTACATAGAAGTGAAGTAGAGTCGCTCTTTTTACGATCCTTTTCAGACTCTTAATACATGAAAAGATTGACGAGTTTGCCTGTCTAGACTTATTAAACTAATCAGATAGGGCATAGAGTCACTCTTTTTGTGGTCCTTTTCAGAATCTCAAAATATGAAAAGATCAATGAGTTTACCCATCTGGACTCACTAAACTAATCAGATGGGAAAATTGGATAATACAACTGTGTTCAGTATTTAAAGCGTGTTTTGGCAACAATCATTCCCTTGAACATGGCACTCCCTCAAATAAACCTTCCTTGTGACAACCTCTCAATATGAATCTTACCATCCTATGAGTTTAGCCTATATACCTCAATGTTTTTGCATCTCTGTATCCTAACACTCTTCGGTGTTTATGAGTCTAGTGTTGCATGGTTAAAACCATTGTCGTGCCTTCTATTGTTCAAGGGAAAAAAATTATTTTGTTTCCTCCATCAACCCATCAAGCATATTCTTTCATCATGCACTCTATAGTTTTGAACAAATGCTCAAAGATTCCTAAAAAAACAAACCATCCTTGTCTCATTTCGTGTTGATTGATGTAGGACACATTATTGCCTACCTTTCGACAGGTCTCTTCCTATTGACTTCAACACTCTATTTAGGAAGACAATCCAGAAACACTTTAGTGCCTCGGTACTTGTGGACATTAGTGGAAGGTTACCTTGTGTTTGGTTAGGGGTTCTCATTATTGGCCCCTGGTTAAATGATTCTACGAGTGTTAGACAAAAAATACATTTTTCACACTCGCTAGATTGTACTATGCATCTTAGATACCATCACCATTATTAGTGGCCTTCTTTGCATTTGTTAGTGGTCTTCATTATTCAATGGTAATCAAACAATTTCATGCATGTTCGACATCAACGAATATATTCACATGTATTGATCTATGTTGTTCGGTGAAGCGGAAATCAAGAGCTTGGGTAGAGGCTTGCATCAATTGGCCTTATTTCCTCTCGCAATTTGCGTATATTTTTTTTTTAGAGATAGCTCATCAGAATGATCCTATTATGACATTGGTTCCACATTGTGCTTATCGGCGGTCAACACCGTCATATCTCTTTTATGAGAAAATCACTCTGACATAGCTACCGAGAATGGGAATACCCGAATGAGGACATGATTTTAGTTGTTATATATATATGTGTGTGTGTGTGTGTGTGTGTGTGTGTGTGTGTTGTATTAGGTTTCCCATACTGCCCAAAGCTCCAATCCTCTCTCTCTTTTTGTCAAGAAGGAACAGAACAATTACGTAAAGTATTTTGGCCATCATCGTAGCCACTGATCTCACACTTTAGGGGGCATTTGTTATACAGTAAAATGGCCTCCTCGTCATCTGAGAGGGGGAAAACATGATGACTGAAGCAATGACCAAGTTCGCAAGCCTTGTTTCCAAGCTAACACTGCCTATACACTAGCAACCTGCTTTATAAAGCTTCTCAACAAGCCTAAGGGTGCATTACTGACCCAGGTAACTCTACTTGTTCCCTTGGGAACAACGTTAGTAAACCCTAATGAGGATCTAAGGGTCAAAGGAGCAGATTGACTAAGAAATACCCTATATTCTCTCCTAAATCAACTCAGACAAGAAAGGAAACATCAAAGTTCAACCTATTTGGGGGATTACTAATCATAATGGCATATACAAATGGGAAAGAGCTCAAAAGAATGGCAACATCATTGCTTTTACCTAAGGAAACTCATGGAGAAACTTGGCAACCCTAAGCTCACATGCTAGATAAGTAGAGCTAGGGATATTGTGAAAGGGGATCAGATCATTTGAAAGGATTGCTTACTTGATTGTCGAGTAGAGTCTCAAACTTAAGCATAAGAAGTTAGTAAGGAGGGAGAGAGAGAGAGAGAGAGGAGCTGGAGGTGTAAGGGAAGGATGATGAAACCAATGGTTGTAATCACTCTTTCGACATTAATATAGAACTGCAGTTGCATTGTCCACTCCGTGATGTTCATACTATAATTCATTTATATGTTTATTCAATGTCTTTTAGCACGAGTAGCTTAGTTATGTGCAACTAGATGTATTTTGTATATTCATGCATTGATTGTCAAGGTTTTATGTTGTGATTATGCTTGTCTTTTCTATGTGCAGGACTTGATCTGGAGCCGGCTCAGGGACTTCCACCTAGCTACATTGTGCTCTTGAGAAACTCCACATAAAGGCTCGAGGTAATGAATCCATCTTGCTTTGATAGTTAGCTATTGAATATGTACATACATGTATCTTTTTGACAACTGCAGATAATATTACAGTATGCCAAGGGTCTCAGGAAGACCCTTGAGGGTTCCTTCATCTTCCATACACCATGCATTAATCCCTATAGCACATGTAGGAAGTTGAAAGGTCATTGAGAAGTCAAACAGTCATGAAAGTAGTTTAGGAGTCACAAGGGATATGAATGATCACCCCATTTTTTATAAATACACCCGCATTACTCATGTAAAGGAATTTTCACCTTGGCTCCTCCTACCAGGCATTGGACAGGAAGATAGTTATTTTGGAGGGGCGAGTGATTACTATGATGCTCCACTATTGGGGCTAGTGGTGTTCACTATCTTGATGTATCTTAGAACTTTTAATAAATTCCAAATCTCATTGAGCCAGCATGCTTTCATGCATATTTCATAAATATTGTAAGGCCATTCTTTGACTGTTTGGAATGTATGTTGTTTTCATTTGTACTAAGAAAATTGAACTATTTTGGTGGATTTTGTACTTATCTTGTTGAAGGTGCATTGTATTTGATTTAACAATAATTTATTCTTGATCAACTATTTTGTTGATAGATCAATGATTCATTCATATGTTTATGCTCGTGTACATTTTCTAGATTAGTAATATTAATTTTCTTTAAAGGACCCACTTTTCTCTTCCCTTTCGGTAGAATCACCTTGATACTTTCTAGAGCTAAAAGTTTCACAAGGAATACTTTTTTGTGTCAAACTTTGTAGCCAAGGAAAATATACAAGGATATATGGTTGTCAAGTCAATACTTCAGATGGGGCTGCTACTCCAAATGGTATGATGTCTAATTGGGACTTCACATTGGGGAGACCCCTTTGGTCGACATATTTCCAAAACTGTCAATAACTCCTCAAAAGTATGTTGTAAGTGATTTAGATGATCATCATCAATTTTGAAAATATTGTTTTATCATCTAAATAGATGACCATAAATGTTTCCTTCTCTCCAAAGAAATCTATGTCCATGGCCCTTTGGAAAGTTGCACCAACATTCATTAGGCCAAAGGGAATCTTGACATACATAAATGTACCGCAAGGTGTTATAAAGGATGTTTTATTTTGGTCCTTTGGATGAATAACAATTCAATTATATCCAAAAAATCCATGAATCATTGATAGTGTTGAGGATCCCACCACTTTCTGCAAAATATGATCCATCTTGGTAGGGGATAATTATCCTTTAGGGATGCTCTATTTAAATTTTGAAAGTCCACACACAGCCTAATCTCCCCATTATTTTTTCTTACTAGTACAAGATATTCCACCAATTATTAATACATTAATGGAATAATGATTTTATCCTGAAGTAATTTCTTGACTTCCTTTTCAATTAAAGGGATCAAGAGAGTGTTAATTTGTCTAACCTTTTGCTTATATGGATTTACTTCTAATTTTATTGGAATCTTGTGCTGGACAATATATTTATTATATGTCCTTAAATCTTCATAAGACCAGAACAATATATCAAAATACTTTTTGAACATATTTCAATTCCTTTGTTGATATTCCTTTAGGATTCCCTTCATTAATTTGATGAATTTAGGTTGCTTCTCTGTACCAATATTATAATATTCAATTTATTATTCCAAACTCTTCTTGGTTAACTTAACTGGGACATCATTTGCAACAAATAATATTTCCAAAGGTACAAGGATTTTTTGAATCACATTTCCTTTCATTTGTACAATTTTGGAATCTGTAATTGAATCCTTCCAAGGTAATTCTTCTTCAACTTCCTCTTCCTAATTCCCGCCTTCTCCTTCTTAATCAATTTTGGATGAAGAAAACTCCCCACCAACCTCCATATATCGTTTGATATCCTCCTCATCCTCAAATACTTGCCAATATTTTACATTATTTGATACTGAGGGTTTACATCTAGCTTCAAATTCATACCTCAACCGAAAATTTTGTGGAGGTTTGAAAGCGTTGGTTGCTACTGCTAGAGAATCAACCAATATGTTGTTTTCTCTAGGTAAAAACTGAATATTGAAAGCTGATTTTTTTATTATCAACAACGTACCAAACTTCATTTTGATATGCTCTTAACCTTGGATGTTTTGTCTGAAATAGACCCTTTATTTTCTTCAAAACTAATTTATAATCTCCAAACACTAATAAACAATCAATGTTCAATTTTTTTGCAGTTTGCAGTCCAAGAATCAAAGCTTCATACTCTGTAATATTATTTGTTGAATCAAAATCTAGCTTATAAGAAAAAGGGATCATTTCTCCTTTATGGGAAATCAATAGAACTCCTGCACCATTTCCTTCTCTAGAGTATGCTCCATAAAAAATTAACTTCCAAATGGAATATTGAACTGCTTCTTGATTTTGAATTGTTGCTGGAATTTGACCTTGTATATCTTCAACAATTTCATCATCTAATTATAATAAAAAAACATGAAATAATCTTTCCAAAGGTACAAGGCCTTTTGGAATCACATTTCCTTTCATTTGTACGATTTTGTGATCTGCAATTGAATCCTTCCAAGGTACTTCTTCTTCAACTTCCTCTTCCTCATTCTCACCTTCTCCTTCTTGATCAATTTTTGATGAAGAAAACTCCCACCAACCTCCATATATCATTTGATGTCTTCCTCATCATCAAATACTTGCCAATATTTTACATTATCTGGTATTAAGGGTCTACATCTAACTTCAAATTCATACCTCAACCGAGAATTTTGTGGAGGCTTGAAAGTGTTGGCTACTACTACTAGAGAATTAGCCAATATGTTGTTTACTCTAGGTAAAAATTGAATATTGAAAGCTGATTTTTTTTTTATATTTTTTTATATCAATAATGTCCCAAACTTCATTTCGATGTGCTCTTAACCTTGGATTTCTCGTCTGAAATTGACCATTTATTTACTTGACAACTAATTTATAATAACAAAACACTAATAAACCATCAATATTCAATTCTTTTGCAGTTTACAGTCCAAGAATCAAAGCTTCATACTCTGTAATATTATTTGTTGAATCGAACTCTAGCTTATAAGAAAAATGGATCATCTATCCTTTAGGGGAAATTGATAGAACGCCAACACCATTTCCTTCTCTAGAGTATGCTCCATCAAAAAACAACTTCCAAATGGAATGTTGAACTACTTCTTTCTTTTTAAATTGTTGCTGGAATTTGAACTTGTGTATCGTCAACAATTTCATCATCTACTTCAAATAAAAAAATAAGAAAAATCCTTCTCCTGGCTATAAACTAGGAATTTATTTGGACTTCCTTGGTAATAGTTTTGACAAACATGGATTCTCTACATAGCCTTCTATCTTCAACACCAAAAATTGAAATTCTAGCATATGTTAAATCCAGCTTGATAGATCCATCTAGCTTCATACCTAATGATCTTGAAAAAAGAATCCCAAATCTTGTTGGAATGTCAGAAACAATAACATCCATTACAATACTTCTAAAAATAATATGTGTCAAGGTGACCACCATATCTTTAATAAAGCCCACACATTTCACTCTTTTAGAATAAAAGAATAAATTAAATGTAATATTTTGTAATCTGCAGTCCAAGTTGCTCCATAATAGAAAGAGGCATAAGATTATGTGATGCCCCTGAATCCAACATGAAATTATGCAACACAAAATCATGAATCATAAGAATGATATAAAATGGTGGGGTTTTGGAATCCACCTCCTCAACATGGGGCCCAAACATGACAACTCACCTTTCCTCCTGCAAATTTACAGTGTCTTGCACAACATTCACTTATGACAATTTTATGAAATTTGCAATCTGCTTTTTATAAGTTGGTTGCTTTTCTAGTTCAACTAATGGGATGGGAATTTTCACTTTCTCCAATTCCTTTTCAATTTTAAAATAATGATAAATTTTCTCCACATTTTCTTGTTCTTATTTTTCTCCTTTATTCTGTTGAATCTTTTGTTGAGCTTGAATATTATAGTTTGCTTGTTTTTCTAAACTAAGCGTCACTTGCTGAATTTTTTATTGCTCCCCTTCATGGACCGGAATAGTCTAAACATACTCCTTCCCTTTATCATTATTTTTTTTTGCATTCTTCTAGGATTTCTACTCATGTTTATCTTAGGTCCTAGACCTTTTTCTTGATCTCAAATCATGTTTTTTGTGCAACTCACCTTGCATCAAATCTGCAAACCTACTGTAGTAAGTACCAATTTCTTCCTCATTCAAAGTGACCTAAGGTTCAAAATCAACATCATCTTCATATGTTTGGTCTCATCCTTCTACCTCTGACAAGATATGTAAGAGCCCTATCCTAGGGTCTGCTAACAGATCTAATTTCTCTTGAAATTAAATGCGATAAGAAGATTTAACTTACCTACTTACACGGAATTTAAACAAATGAAATTTTATCATTTACATCATAATCAACATAAATTAAGGTGAATATTTCATTCTAATTAAATTTACAATAGTACTCTATGGAGGAATACTTGTACCGGTGGCTGATGGAGATACCTTTGTCCTGCTGCTCCTGCTGAATACTCCTCTTTACGGACCCAACCGGATTTACCTCCCAGCCAACTAGGAAATAATCCCCAGCCCAGGAAACCTCCATAGGTTCCCTAGCCCTCCGAGCCCAAGTCCAACCAGATGTAGTGTGTGTCCAAATGAAAGATCCAAACCAAGATAACAATACTTCCCTCCTCTCAACAACCCAAGAAACCTCCACAGGTTCCTAAGGTCTCCAAGATCACTGCAAGTCCAAACAATCACAACCAACCCCACAATCATAAGCAAGACCCAAAACATCCTCCTTTCTCCCTTCCCCCTTCCCTTCAACATCTCAACCACCTCTCATTAATGTCATTAACTTCTCATCCATCCTTACAGTTGATGTTATAGCTCCAAATCTCACTATTATGGTTTGTGATGCTGCACTCATGGCCTAGGGCAACCCCTCCTTCCAGACCTAGTCTCAAATTTAAAAAACAGTGTTTTATTCCCTGTACGCGACATTTCCCTGACTTAAATGCGTGTATACGTGGGTCCATATATACCCAACCCACGTATATGTATTAAAACAATTTAAAAAAATATAAAACTCCTTATTTTCGGGCAGTGATCAGCAGGTAAAACCCGCGATCTCTGCCCGAAAATAAGGAGTTTTATATTTTTTTTAAGTGTTTTAATACATATACGTGGGTTGGGTATATATGGACCTGCGTATACACGCGTTTAACTCAGGGCAATGTCACGTACATGGAATAAAACACTGTTTTTTAAATTTGAGACCAAGTCTGGAAGGAGGGGTTGCCCTAAGCCATGAGTGCAGCATCACAAACCATAATAATGAGGTTTGGAGCTATAACAGAGCGCATAGGCTTCATCAAGCCAAGGCCCTATTCTTGCCTTGAGGACGCTCCCTTTGTGCTACGTTGCATCGACCTACTCCTTTAGTACTTTTGCCTCCTATAGTTTTACTAGCCTCTGCGTAAGGGCGATGGTGTGTGTCCTCACTTTGACTTCATCATATCTCTGTTGCAGCTCCCGAGCCTCCGTTTCCGACCTTTACAAGGTGGGATCCTCCTGAAAATTATTAACCACTTCGAGCACCTACTCGAAGAGCGCGATGAACTCCTTCACTGTGTTGTTCAATGCTGCCATGATGTCTTTCACAACTGTCTTGCGCTGCTCTCTGACTTCTGGTAGGGTTGAAGGCTAGGCATTAAACTATAGTTATGCAATTTTGAGGTTCAGTTCAAACTGAACCTTCGCCAACTCTGTTATGGTGTCACGCACTATAGTAGTGAGCTTTTGAATCTACACATCTACTGGCTCATCATCCAGACAGACCTGCATGCCTTAGCCACTACATTGTCCATGCGCTGATTTTTGTCTATGATGGATTTGACAAGGTTAATAAAGGAATCTCTTTGTACAGTCATATGAGAATTGTTGACTTTCTTTTCACTGATTACCTGTAAAACGTGTTGTTCACGGGCTCGAAGTTTCGCAATCACACCATCCTGTAAATTGTGAAGTGCCTCACTAGGAAGCACGACCAAATTGAGCCCTGACAACAATCCTGTCAGCTTCAATCTCTGTGGTTATTCCTCCCTTCGGTAGGATTATTTCCCGAGGATATAGTGTGCTCACCATCCTTGCTGCCTCCGTTGTGCCAGGTGCCAAACAAGTTGATGTTGCACTGCTTCATCCCACAACAATGTAAACTTTGAAACGAGAACTGATATTATTACCCGTTTCATAGTGATAGCAAAAAATTGACCCAGTTTTGAAATGGGGTGATGCAGAACACACATGTTTTTTTTAGAGCAAATCTTTTGGAACTTTAATTTGTTTTTTTGTACATTACGTTTTAGAATGGTAGTGATTTTCATCTTGATTTAAAAAAAGTGGTAATTCTGCTTCAGTCCTGTTTTTTAAAAGACCTATCTTTTGACTTTAAATTTTCTAATGTATGAAATGTAAATAATTATTTTCTAAATTTAATAATTTTTGAAGTGGTCTTCTTCATATTTTCTTGTTTTTATTTTAATTAATTTTTTTTGTAGTGAAGTTTTTATTGTTTTGCATATTTCAAGAAGAAGGTCGATATTTTGAATTTTCGATATTCTACATATTTATACATCATTAATTAATATTTCAATGCACATGAAATAATTGTCTCTAAAAAACAATAATTTTTAATAATTGACAAAAGATAACCATTTTCAACATAAATATAACTGAATAACTACACATTTTGATATTTTTTTGTAATTTTTTTGCTAGAGATAAAATGTGAAAATCACAATTGTTGTAGGAAAATTTTAACTAAAAATGGTTAAATAATAGTTTTTTTTTTATGAATTTCATGTCAAAAAATAATAATAATCACTTTTTTTTTTCTTTCAAAAAATAATGATTAACATAAAAATTAATGTGAAAATCACATAATACAAATATTGAACGCATAACAACCTTAATTGAGTGCTTATTCTTCTCATAAAATGTTAAAGTCAAAACATTACAATTATAACTAATTAATAGTTACAAAAAATTAGCTTGATTTCCAAGCATAACTTAAATTTAATCAACAATTTCATGTAATCCAAACTCTTCGTCCTCTGGAGTTTCATCATTGTCTTCTTCCACAATATTTTCTGCTTCATTTTGCTCATTTTCCTATAATGGATCTTTGATGTCTGTGAATCTCCTAATGTATGCCTTTCCAATCATTCGGTGTAATGGTGGTTGGGGTTCCTTTGCCTTTTTTGCCACACGTGATTCACTAAAGTCCCCTTTCTTCAACCCAATTTCTTGCATTGCATCTGGAAGAAATTTAAGAGCATTAATTATTTGCTGAATAAAATTGCACTGTATTGGATCTTTTTCAATGGCAATGAAATTTCTTCCTTTTTGAAGGCAACATGCTAGTGTTGTACCTAATTATATTTTTTTTACTGAAGCAAGAATCATACCTTCTATTTCATTAAAATGGAAAATAAATTACATAAAATACAACAGTCTGCGAGGAACTGTGGACAAAGGAAAAAATATTCTCTTACTGCTAAGGGCATCGAGCTAAAGGTAAAAACCCCAAACCCTACAAAAAAACCTAAAAACCCTCAAAAGACAGACAATGTTGAGGACGTATGATTTTCCCACAAAATTCCAACGAATTAGATTCAATTCGGGCCAGCAACAAGCACACGCTTTAAATTTAGAATCGGAACTGAAGAGGAAAAAAGGTACTAATCTAAAAAGATTTCAAGTCTGAATGGGGGAATAACCCACAAACCTGTAGATCATGCGAAAATCATCGATTCTCACCATGAAATGAAACAAGAACAGAATCTATTCCTCATCCATACTTGCATCTTTAATCTCAACCATCAAATCTCCTCGCCCGATCCAACGACAGTGGAAGATTTCGCAGTACATAGAAGCACGACGCTTAACCACCTGGACTCACCTCCATGCTCATTCGTTCCTGACCATAGATCCGCCTTGCTTAATCTGATGGATGAGGATCATATTGCACAGGTCTAAAGCACAGAACATTAATGCACGATGAGGGTGGTAATCAGTCCCTCCCCTTAGCCACGTGTAGCTTGGTGAGTGGAATCGCTCCCATTTTGGAAAAACTTCTTCCCACTTGAAAGGCCTACGATAAACCATATACCACCCCGAGAGTGGTATTGCATCCATAGAAAGAAAACCAGGGGTATTAAGGCCTCTGAGAAAGTTTGAATTCTGGTCCCTCGCACCCTCCCCTCTATGCCTGTATTTGAACCAATTTAAGATGATGCTCCATCCATTCAGTTGACCATCCGAAAAACTAAGTCTACCGAGTAGCTTCCACCAAGAGCCTCTGTGTTTGTACTTACCAAGGTTGCGGAGGCCGACAGTGGCCTGCATCCCACAAAAGACGAGACTGTGAAAAAACAACAATTCATAATGAATGGAAGTCATCTAGACCCCGCCTCCATGGCTCTGTTTCGAAACACGATCCTGTCTTCACCCACCTGATCGTGACAATGCGCCTTTAATATATTCTGAGGCATCTCTTGCCAACCCATCGCGACCCTGCTTTCGGTACAGATCACTCCTTGATTGGCCAGAATATCTGCCAATTTATTGGCCATCCTTCGCACATGGTAAAAACTTACTGTACGAAGGCACTGGAGGTGAAGCTAAATCCATTGAAAGACCTCGATCAGCCTTCAGTGTTTTGAAAATTTTTCTGGCACCGTGCCACAACTGATTCTCTTGACTGAGTTAATGATTAACTTAAAATTAGCTTTGACAATCACATTCTGGTGGTTATCCTGCTCCAGGAAATCTAAACATTGCTCTAGAGCCATTAATTCTGCCATATTATTAGTGGCTCTTCCTAAATGGCAATGGAAGATGAAGAGAATACTTCCGTTTTCATCCCTTAATGCCCCTCAAAAGCTAGTAGTACACGGGTTGCCTTTTGAAGCCCCATCAATTTTGTATTTCAAAAAACCCTAAGGGGGAGGATGCCAAAAATCCTACTAAGTATCCATTTTCATTACCATCCTATATAGGCCCTGAGGAATAAGCCCCTACATACCTAGCTGACAAAGAATCTGCATTTCAACTTCTGAAGGTGGATTCTTAGGGGGAGTTCGCATAGTAGTGCCAACCGTCTCCTTAAGTTGTTTTAAGATCTGCTCAAAAAGCATTGGGAGGGTCTCTTTTCATTTTTGAAGATTCTATTGTTCCTTTCTTTCCAGACATTCCATTTAATGAAGCTTGGCATAAGAGCCCAACCTAAGCCAAGAAATTCATAATCAGAAAATTTTCTTCTCCAATTGTTTAGGGTATTGATAATACTTCCTTTGTCCCTGTCAGTCTGTTGGAAAATGGTGGCAAAAATATCCCACAACCAGGAGGTGAAAATGCAATTATTGAGAAGGTGCTCCATTATTTCCTCTTGGGCTTCACAAAGCTGGAATCTGGAAGGACCCAAAACAAAACTCTTTTGAATGTTATCCCAAGTCAAAATTTTCTTATGATGAACCAGCCACATGAAGAGTTTAATCTTCATCCAACCTTGATGCCTCCATAGGTTCTACCAAATCCTATTCGGAACATGGGAATCCAGCTCAAGGAGTATGTGTTTTGCGTCCTTAAGATTAAAGGTACCCTCATTATTTTTGCCCCATCTAAGTTTGTCATGCCCCTATGTCACTAAAATATTCCTTTGTTCCAACATTTTCATAAGTGCCTCTAATTTTGCTTTCAAGGGGCTATCATCCCTATAATCAATGTTCTTCTAGGTTCTCCATTTTTCTGCATTGTTGGTTTGATCCCAAGAATCTTTTACCTTAGATAACCCTTTGGTGTTTGTCTCTTTCTTGAGGTCCAAAAAATCCTGTCTTAACAATATAGGTTCTTGTTGCCATTTATCCTCCCAAAATAAAGCTAGATCTCCCTCTCTGATTTCTGAGAAGCTATTTTTTGTATTAAGCCTCTGTTCTCTGAGGCCTTATTCCAGATGTGTGAGCCCTTTATACTTCCATACATCCTTATGTGATCATTATTTTGCCAAGTGCTGGCATATTTTTCTTTCCAGATATTAGTCCACTGAGCCTTTGGGTCTTTTACCCAACACCACCATAATTTTGCCCCTAAAACCTTGCTTAGAATCTCCAGATCATCCAATGCAAGACCCCCACGATTTTTAGGTTTGCAGATTTTTTTCTAGGCTACCAAGGCCCATTTCTTTCTTTCCTCCCACTTGGCTCAAAGAAAGTCTCTTTGGATGGTTCTGAATTGTTGTAAGACTCCTTTTTGTGTTGGGAGTGTTGATAGCATGAAAACTGGGATTGATTGAAGAATAACCTTTGTAAGCACCAACCTACCAGACAAGTTTAAAGCTCTGAAAGTCCATTTCCCGATTTTATCTTGCATCTTATTAGTCACCAGCTCCCAAATGCTCTTGTGCAAAGGTTTAGCAGTTAGAGGAACTCCCTAATATTTTGAAGGGAGGACATCCCTTTGAAAGCCCAGAATTCTGGTTATATTCCTCTGAATAGCAATATTGGTATTAAAGAAAAGAATCTTAGATTTGGAGAGATTAACTTCCATACATGTAGCCATGGAAAAGTCACTCAAGATTTGTTTATACGCAAGAGCATATTTGACCATGGGGTTTCACTGCAACATGGTAGCATCAACAAATTGTTAATGATTCAGGTCCTATCCATTCTCAGAAAGTTGGAGACCCTTAATCATACCAACTTCTTTTGCATGCTTGATAGACTGACCAAGTCCTTCCATCATGAGGATGAAGAGGAAGGGAGAGAGCGGGTCTCCCTTCTTGAGGCCTCTTGAAGGAATAAAATTCTCGGGGGGAGAACCATTAACCAATATTGTAAAGTTGGAAGAAGTTACTAGGGCCATGACCCATCTAACCTAGTTATGATCAAAACCAAAAGCAATAAGAACTTTCCTGATATAGGTCCAAATCAAATTATCATAAGCTTTGGCTATGTCCAATTGCATGATCATTCCAGCCTTCCTATTGCCAGTCAATGAGTGCACCACCTCATGCACTTGAATGATGTTATTGAGAATTTGTCTACCTTCCCCACAACCAGATTGTTCCACATAAATTATTGTAGGAAGAAAATGTTTGAGTCTATTGGCCACCACCTTAGATATTATATTGTATACCACATTGCACAAAGCTATGGGTCTAAACTTGTCTGGGGTTTGTGCATTGTCCTATTTAGGGATCAGGGAGATGAAGGAGGTATTGAACCCCTTCAAAATAGTTCTATTCATCCTGGAATCTTCCACTACATTCAGAATATCCTGTTTAACAATATTCAAGCATGCTTTAAAGAAATCCACATTGAAACCATCAGGGCCTAGAGATTTACCATTCTGCATTTATTTGAGGACCTCAGTAACCTCCTCTTTAGTCACTAGCCTATTAAGGTTGAAATTATCCTCTCTAGACACCAGCCTAGGTATATGTCTTGTTAAGTCCCTGATGGAATGCTCTCTATCTGAAATGGTTTCCTTTGCTATACATCGAAAGTGTTGAACTAACACAACTTCTATTTCTTCATGGGAATTAAAATGATTCCCTCCCTCATCCTTGATTGAAGAGATCCTGTTATGAGCTCTATTCACCATGGTGAATCTATGGAAAAATCTAGTATTTCGCTCTCCTTCTTTTAGCCATTGAACTCTAGATTTTTGTCTCCAAAATATTTCCTCTTGTTTACATAAATTCTCCCAGTCTTGATGATGTTTAGTGGCTTGATCACTTTTGACTTTATCGAAGCCATCCGTGATAAGGGCTGTCATGCAGAAAGAGTTATTTTTGCTGACAAAACTAACCTCCCTAGGAGTCTAAGACTCTCTAGTGACAAACAAGACAATTAAGAGCAATCCTTCTCTAAACATGCATTATCATATGAGAAACCAAGTGTCTTTCGATCCTACCTGAAGTCCAACGCTTGTTGTAGCAGTCTAGCCTCGCCAATCCAGATGAGCTCCTCCTTCACTTTGAAACTTGCATACACTAACAATCAAACGATTACATAACATCTGAATATTCCATAAAACAAAGCATATTCAACATATAGACCAAGGAGTATATGAAACAATTCATTAACAACAAATCATTGAGAAGATGGACTTATTTGTATTAAGGAAACAAAAAAGAAACCATTACAACCTGAGCCTTGGTGTTGTGCAAGTTCCTCCCAGGGTCCAGCAAGAGTTTTCCTCTACTTTGACAAGTTCACCCACTTCCAAATGAAAACAAGAAAGGATGGTAATCTCTCCTCACAAGCTTACAATGGAAGTCCTAATTCCAGCAGCATCTACCCTTTGGAATGTTCAGCTTTCAACCTCCCCTCCTCTGGCCCAATGCCTGTATTTATAGTGTTCTAGAGGAAGTTATTCAGTTCCAACATCAATGGGATACTCCCTCTTTTGGATGGGGTAGCTCCTCTCTTGATGGGATAAGTTCCTCTATCATAGGGATGCATGAACCATCTGGAGGCGCTCAAACACGTCAAACACTCTTCTAGAAAGCTCTAGAAGTGACCACAAGTAACTTTTTTAAGATTAAACTCGCGCCTTTTGACCTTTACAGGAGTACGCACCCATCTCTTGACTTACAGAGCGTACAAGTACGCAGGTACAATGAGCTTGGGATGCGTACATGCAGGCAAGGTAGAGAGAACCTGCGTACCCAGAGATAAACATGATTTAATGACTTTCTCTCTTTTTTGAAGTTTGACATGGAGAGCAGAGGTATAAGGCTTGACAAGGAGGATAATATGACTATTGATGGAGCCATATTAACTGCAGATAGTCATGGTGACAAATTTCAGTTTAACAGATTGCCCCCTAAAGTGCGAAGCCTGTAATAGATAAGGGTTTTATATCATCTAGGAAGGGTGAAGTACTTTATCATTTCAAGGATTATCTCATGGAGAGCCTGGACAGAACCTGCAATTTTCAACACAAAATACATGTATAAGATTATATCATCACTAAGGTAGGCATTCCCATACTCAGATCAAAACTTTAACTAATAGACTAACTATTCAGATACAGGAATGATTTCATAATACATCATAATCATAGACTCGTGTAGACACAGTATGGACGCATCCATCTGTTTATAATTGGTCTACAATATAATGAATACAAAACTCCTCACAGCCTGGATGGTGGAAACTAGATCTTGGGTCTTCATCTCTACTTCCCGAATCGGTACGATTCTAGCCATGCGAATAAATGAGTCAATATCGAACATGGTAGAAACCACTTGATTACCAGTCAATGATGTAAACTGTTAACAAGTGTGAGAGAGACCACCAGTAATGTCAATGGTTCTCAAAGCACCCAGCACAATCCATGAGATGTGAATGA